>JASPKZ010007503.1:300000-346188 GCA_030220185.1 Diploptera punctata
TATCCATTTCTATATAATTCATTCATTTTCACTAGCAGTTTACTATATCTATATTCACTTTCCACTCATGATTGCCTTGCACCCGTTCTCTATGAAAAAATAATTTGATACTTAAATATTACGAGAATATTATTGAATAACAGCGAATTTTATAAATATGGCGCATTTCCAATTGAAGAAAGTAATATTTCTTAGTAACATAAAAAGAATGTACTACTTTATTCCAGTTGGTTCCAGCGGACTTGTATCTACCATTTTCACACCTTTCTACTGGCCTGAATAGATCGATTTTAACGGCGTAAACATCCTAATTATGGGCTCCTCAGAAGAGTAATTAAAACCTAGAGTCCCGTGTCGTAGATTTAGGAAATAAGGGGCCTCTGAAAAAAATTAATCGGCCTTTTCACACCCAGATTTGAATTTCGACGCTGATTATCTGAGCTGTTAAAAAGAGTCGTTAATTAAAAATACTATCTTACTTTTGTTTTCTAGCAACTTTTGCATATTGAAAATAATAATTAATTAATTAAATAAAAATAAAACTTAGATTTATTTGATTTTCATATGTATTAAGATATAATTATGATAATACCTTATCTTCACACATGTTAACATATTATGAATTGTGTTATTACAGTACATATCAACTGATCTAAGCAACAATACAACAATAATTTATTTAAATTTTTTAATTTAACAAAAAAAATATATCTTAATAAATATGAAAATCAAATAAAACTAAGTTTTATTTTTATTTAATTAATGAACATGTATTTTCATTAAGTAAACACCAAGTCAATTGATTAATAATTAATTATTGAATGAAAGGAGGGATATCTTGAAGAAGTGGTTGAATTCAAATATTTGGAAATAATAATTACAAACGTAAATGAGGTTCGAAAATAAATTAGACATAGGTCCAACTTTGGAAACGCATGTTATTATGCATTACAGGGATTCCTATTATATGACTTCTCAATAATATATATATATATATATATATATATATATATATATATATGTATATATATTTGTGTGTATAAAACGGTTATCCTACCATTATGTGATGTTGTTGTGATACATGTTTCTTACTTTAAGTGAGGAGGAAAGATTACGAGAATTTTTAGAATAAGTTCTTAGGAAAATATTTTGACCAATGTGAGGCGAACAGACAGGTAAATTGAGAAAAATCTTTAAGGGAGACCAAACGTAATAAGAAAATTTAAGTCTCGTGGACTGCGATGGATACGAGATATAGCAAATAATATTAGATATAAGTAAAGTAATCCCACTACAGGCCTCGGGAGGCCCTTGGGATAGTAGGAGGTTAAGGCTCCCACTATTTCTTAACAATCGGCACTTGATGTCAGCCGGGTTGTCAGCCCTGCGTGACGGCCGCCTTTACCCCCAGAACAAGCGTCTGGTACTCATTTCCGTTAGAGGCTGAGTCGACCCCAGGGCCATAGTGCCGCCAGAAGGTTTGGGTCAGTTTAAAAATCCTGACCCACCGGGACTTGAACCCTCGACCTTTCGGCTTGTAGCTCAGTGCCTTAATCACTACGCTACGGCGTACCCCAATATTAGATATGAAAGAGGGAAATGGGAACTTCGTGTAGAAAAATGATAAAAAGCGCCCAGTAGGTAGGTCAAGAATGAGATCAGAGAATAATATTAATCGGGATTTGAGGGAGGTAAATATTATATATATATATATAATGTCCACCGCTGTGGTCACAAGGTAGCGTGCTGCCTTGTCACACAGCGGGCCCGGGTTCGATCCCCGGTCGGGGCAGTTTTTCTGGATGAGGTTTTTATCGGGGTTTTTCCTCACCTGTAAGACAAATGTCAGGAAAACTTTAAGACCCAAACGGTCCCCGAAATCATATGGCCATCATCATCATCCTTATCATTATCATCACCACCACCATCCTTCATCGGTGTGGAAAGCAACGGGAAGCTATCACACCTACAATTCCCTAGTAAAGCTGCGCAAGCATAGCATGAAAATGCTATGATTGCAGTGAAGGACCTGCCCTCGGGCAGAATTACTATATATATATGTGTGTGGGGGGGGGAATGATTAGAAAACATTAGTTCAGAATAGAGGCTTATGTTCGGGCGGGGGGGGGGGAGCATGAAACTCCGGGTTCGATAGTATCTTTGAGTGAGGTAATTAATGAATGGAGGTAATAATATTTTCGGATTGTTAATGAGTAACATATTAAAGTAAAATGAGTAAATTTTAATAAAAGTAAATGTAAGTTTTTATACAAAATGTACAGGAATGCAAAAAGAATACATTACCTTGTCAGCACACTTTTAAACGCAAATTGAAATATATTCGTCTGATATGTAACTAAAATATAAAATTACATTTATAAAACAAATATTGGGGTACGCCGTAGCGTAGTGGTTAAGGCACTGAGCTACAAGCCGAAAGGTCGAGGGTTCAAGTCCCGGTGGGTCAGGATTTTTAAACTGACCCAAACCTTCTGGCGGCACTATGGCCCTGGGGTCGACTCAGCCTCTAACGGAAATGAGTACCAGACGCTTGTTCTGGGGGTAAAGGCGGCCGTCACGCAGGGCTGACAACCCGGCTGACATCAAGTGCCGATTGTTCAGAAATAGTGGGAGCCTTAACCTCCTACTATCCCAAGGGCCTCCCGAGGCCTGTAGTGGGATTACTTTACTTATATCTAATATTATTTGCTATATCTCGTATCCATCGCAGTCCACGAGACTTAAATTTTCTTATTACGTTTGGTCTCCCTTAAAGATTTTTCTCAATTTACCTGTCTGTTCGCCTCACATTGGTCAAAATATTTTCCTAAGAACTTATTCTAAAAATTCTCGTAATCTTTCCTCCTCACTTAAAGTAAGAAACATGTATCACAACAACATCACATAATGGTAGGATAACGCCATAAAAATGTACCTTTATCGCAATAAATTAAGCAACTATTTTAGCTTCAGTTGATGATTTGAAGATATTTAAATTATGCAGAGACAGTACATCTTCTGTTTATAATTCAATATTCAGAATATTAGGAATGTTGGCATTCGATATATTTGTTGATAAAAAATAGTGAACACTTTATGAACGCCCGACCACGTAGAAGATGGACTCCACTTTTAACTTCGCCGGAACAGGCTGAATAGCCTAAACCTTGTAGTAGAAGAAGAAGAAGATGATGAGCAAGTGTGTATTATTAATAATAATAACTACATTATGGTAATATTTCCCGATCTTCAATTGCACTATATATATTGTCTTAGTTGAATAGACTTATAATGCATTTACTGTGTGTGCCAGGGAGAGAGAGAGAGAGAGAGAGAGAGAGAGTCAGAGAGAGAGAGAGAGTCAGAGAGAGAGAGAGGGTTATTTTTAAGTTTGTTTCGAGATAAATTTTAATTGTAGAAAAAACGAAGTTGCTCTACAATGAGATATGTACAGACAGGTTCAATGAGGAGAGTTTTTTTAAGGTACAAGGGAATAAAAGTCACTTTTCCTTGAAACAGAAAAATCACTTTTAATTATACAACTTACCAACTTCCCTATCCGTATGCCAAACTTTGAACGTAAATAAACCCA
The DNA here is from genome assembly GCA_030220185.1 of Diploptera punctata. Lineage (NCBI taxonomy): Eukaryota > Metazoa > Arthropoda > Insecta > Blattodea > Blaberidae > Diploptera > Diploptera punctata. The sequence continues at coordinate 303,593 of JASPKZ010007503.1, forward strand.
TGACTAAACGGTTTCCTTTATTGTTTCACACAAACCTAAATGATAATCCTTTCCATTGAGAATTGAATGGTGTGTCAAACGTCATTTCAACATAAAAGTGACTTACTTGGTTATTTCACTCTACCCTTTATTTAAACAATTTTTTATGCAAGAATGTAGAAGTATATATATTAATTTATACGCAGTCGCCTAAAAGAAGAGTTACATAGAGAAGTGTATGAATAAGAGAGGATGTTACACGTATTCTTTGGATGTATGAGTTAGATGTAGACATGTGCGTATTTTTTTATTATTCATGTTGTGACGCATCGTATAGCAGCGTTTGATTCTCACGAATGACGGCGAGAATAGTGCTCTAACATTGGCAGAAATAGATTCGCGAGCCGCCGACTCGCGAATCCAAAGACCCGCGCAGATCATCGATGCGTCTGAATTTCCATTTCATTGATTTATCTAAGCTTCTACCTCTCTGTTGGGAAATATCGATGCCAGAAGCTTCCATACTGGAAAGTTCTCGATTAGATGCCGAAAATTTTCCGTCCCCGGCCTACTATATAAACTATTGTCCGGGATGGGAATCGGTCAGTTTTGAAGTGACAGCGTTACAGTGAGCTGTGAAAGAGAAAAAAAAAACTTTGGCTAGTAGACTCGTTAAAGACTATAAAATAAACTTTAAAACAATATAAATTATTACAGAAATTTGTGACTAGAATGTCAAGGAGAATTAAAGTTTCTATGTAGTTGTACACGATCAAGTGTGTTGTTGTATTACACCAAAACGACGTGAAAACTGACCCCCGGTACTACGCGACCATATGTTGTTATTTAATCGTAGAACAGAAAAAATGCACATACGACCAAACAGGCCTGTGTGCAATTTCATTGTAAATGTTTGTATTTATTTCCCTTTTTACGTGAATACGTCCTAAAATTCAGAAAACTGATGATAACAAAATCGGGGGATATAGTTTGTTGTTGTAGCTACATATCTGTTATCTACATCCAAAATTTAATTACACCACTCGATAGATAAAATATCAAAGAATTCGTTACGTTGAGTCTGAACTGTGATGCATTGCGCGCGTCGGAAGGGAAAGCGCCGCAATTTTGAGGTGATCTCACTGCGTCACATAATTTTCGTTTAGAATAAATGTTGACTCGGAGAAGTTACGACGTTCGTTTTAGTCAGTTCTCGTTAAGATCTATCGATTGCATACATAAAACATTAGTGTGATATAGTTATAGTGAAAATATATGGCATTAAAGTAAAAAATTAAAATAAATAATGCAATGTCAGGCTACACTCATCAAAAAGTCAAATCAAAATATTGATATCATATACGGTTAGAAAGAGATTCTCAAGTGTAATCCATTGGTATCCATAAAGCAGCATATGACAGTGATGCGGTGACAGAAACGTAAAAAAATGAAGGCACCCGAGCGGATCAAGAACGGCGCCAATATATCTGCAGCTGGGGCGGCCAAATCTATGCAAGTCGATGATGTAATAGCTTCTATATACACGCCGAAGGACTTCTTAGTATCCAAAAATGAGAAAATATTACCCGTTACTAACATGTATTCACGTAAAACACACGGCCCTGTCCATGACACAGCCACATCCCATTTTGTTCGATAAATGGTAGTAGTATCCCAATTATGTACTGAGTAAGTTGAGGAAGATTACATAAATGACACTGGTTTTGCACTCATTGTAACACTATAAAATCACATTCGGCGAAAGTGATGGTTAAATCCTTTCCGAGAGAGCTCTTCTATTGTCGGTATATGATTCAAGTCATTCCCGTTGTTAACATGCTCACTTGTATCCGAGGTTTTCAAGTTCAAACCTGGCCATGATCGATGTATTTTCAAACGCGCAAAGGAAATAGAGCCGCGAGATTTACGCACGTAAGAGGAATTCAAGTCTAAAATAAGAGGCCTCTAAAAAATCGGCCTTTTCATACCCAGATTTGAATTGCCTCGCTAATGTCCTGAGATATTAAGTGAAAAGTAAGTATTTCGCAAAAAATTAAAATCCACCAAAATGAAAATTCTGTATTTTTATTGTTACTGCAAAAAAAAGTTACTTCTGACGTATCAAGTGTCTCGTGTTGAGATGACTAGATTACGGTACTGGAACTATCCTCTTATTCCCATGCAAGATGCAGGATATGCAGATAACCAGAGATTTTGAGAATGATTTGAAGATGTTGCAATACCATCTCTATTTCCTCGATGAAAGAGAAGTGAAAAATCAATTTCCTGTTGAGAGAGATTAAAAAAACTTCAAAATAAACTTTGTGGAAATTGCAGAAAAAAGCTTCTATCTATGCGTTAACTTTAAGTGTCATCCTTGTTATCCAACAAATATTAAAACCTAAGTAACTGATTGCATGTTGCATCAGTACCCTTACTACTTTTGTTTACACCAAATATTAAACTTTATAATACATCACCGTCTTATATCAGTATAATCATGGACTAAAGTAATGTATTTGTTTAACCTGGCAAACACAAGTGAAACACATATGTAAATAGACTTTCTCCATCTTACATTATCTTAGACGTGTAAAGAATTTTCTCCCAGTTTCGTTAAAACAAATCCTTGTGCAGAATCATGTGTTACCACACTTCGATTATTGTGACATTATATATAATGATCTAAACTATGACTTGTCGCAGAGACTGCAGCGTGTTCATAATGCTTGCGTTCCATTCATTTTCAATATCCGCCGTTATGACCATATTTCCGAACACTTTAATAACCTCTCTTGGCTCCGTCTTACTGACAGACGTAAATTGCACTCTCTTTCACTACTTTTCAAACTTCTGAATTCCTACATTCCTACTTACCTGGCGTCCAGATTTGAGAATTATCCTCTTACCACAATATTGACACTAGTTCACAAGACAGCAGTCTGCTAACAATTCCTCTTCATAGCACTTCCTCTTATTCTACTTCCTTCAGAGTAGCCTCTGCCCGCTCCTGGAATCTCCTTCCTCGAGATATCAGGGGTTGCCGCACACTTGGTACCTTTAAGTCACGCTTATACAGTTACCTGTTGTCTAATAATTAATTTTTCTCTATTTATTTAATTTTATACTATGTCATTAATCTTATCCTCGTTTTTTTATATATCTTGTACATATTATATATTTAATTCGTTAAATTTAGAGTAAATCGAATTACATTATAAATATTAATTGTATTGTATTCATAACTTGTAAACGTTTATATATATATATATATATATATATATATATAAGCAAATTAAAGATATAGTCAGCTGCTAGATGGCGGTGAAGACCGAGTTCTCGCGACATCTAGTAATAATGGAGAGTATAATACATATATAAGAAAAATAAGTGTTTGAATTGGATTCGCCTGGTAGTGTAATGGATATCACACTGAGGTACAGACTCAGAGATCCGGGTTCGAATCCCGTCCAGGCATTTATTTTTCTTATCATTCCATATTAAGCTAGCATTGCTCAATGTTAAACATTTAATTATAACATATATATATATATATATATATATATTATTTAGATTTAAGACTATTTTTTTGTTTGTATTTTTTTAAACCTGGTTGAGTGGTAGACAAGGCCTTAAGGCCTTAACTCTGCCAGGTAAAATAAAGCTATTATTATTATTATTAATATTATTATTATTATTATTATTTTTATTATTATTATTATTATTATTATTATTATTATTATTATTATTATTATTATATGTATTTACATGTCCACTGCTGAGGTCTCGAGGTAGGGTCGCTACGGGCCCTGGTTCGATTCCCGGTCGGAACAAGCTTCCTGGGTGATGGATTTTTCGGAGTTTTCCCTCACCTTTTAGACAAATATCAGGAAAATATAAGACCCAAACGATTTCCGAACATCATCTAGCAATCATAATAATCATTATCGTATTCGACATATATATGTGTGTGTAAATGGTGTGTTTTGTCTTAATGTTGTGTTGTCTCGGAGTAGGCCCCGACATTCAGGTAGGCCTTCCGTGTTCTTGTGCGATCCAAAGTTAAAATCCCTCTCCCGACGTTACGTCACTTTAAGGTGTGGGTGGCATATGGAACGTAAAAGTGTCTGTAAAAAGAGAGGTTAAACTGCGGTAGTGGTAAATACGCGTTTTACGTGAACAATTAGGTTTAATAAGGTGAATTTGTATCTTCAAGATATGCTGGTTAATTTCTATACCTTCAGAATCATCACTAATACGAATGTTTTCGTTATATCAGTATTTGTAGGGCTTCTCGTAATTTACTGATTTTTTAACGAAATATAAAAGATGATTAATGATGAAATATATCGCATTGCTATAAACCTTTGTCTCTCCCATCTCCCTTCCCTTTACATGAACTTTTACATTACCGACGACACCCGGCCTTACAGGGATGACCAGTCGGGAGAGGAATTTAAATTCTGGATCATTCAATAATTATTGGCACATAAGGACATGGAGACCTCCCAGGATGAGTTATCAGCTGAATGCCAAGGCCATCTCCGAGACGATATGAACATATAAGACTATAATTACTATTCACTCACACATTCATATTAAACAAGGCGAATATGATATAGGTGACTGTGATGCCCAGATAATGTTCGGGGACTGTGTAGGCCCTAAAGTGTCCTGAACATTTGTCTTACAGGTGAGGAATATCTCCAAAATACCTCAACCAGTAAACGTGGATCCAACCCGGTCCGCTGCTTACAGGCAACAATGTTAATTAATATATATATCTTCATATATAAAATTGCGTGTCACGTTGTTTGTCCGCGATGGAATCCTAAACTACTGAACCGATTTTAATACAATTTTGCACACTGTGTGCTGTTTGATCCAACTTGAGACTTAGGGTAGTTTATAACTAAATTTATAGTCGCATTATTTTTATTGCAAATTATTTGTTTATTATTTAACAAAGAGTTATAATTAGCTGTGAGTTCCATACGATTCTAACAGATGGCAGTGTTGGGTAATTTGATAAGGTTATTGGTTTATTATTTAAACAAAGAGATCCATATGGCTGTGATTTTTGTTGCAACCGCGAATTTCAATTGAATTACAAATATTGATTATTTCATAATTTAAGTGTGTTCAGTGTTTATTTTATTTTCAATATTATTAATTTCGTGTGTATGTATTAGTTTTAAGTAATCTGGCTGAAAGACAGCAACTTAATTTATATTTTTAACGTATACCTTAGCCACAGCAACGCGTGGCCGGGACTTCTAGTATATATATATATATATAAGAATAATCTAGAATTGCTAAAAGTTAATTAATTACTTAATTAATTTGTTGTTTAAAAATATTTTTAAAAAGTTAATTGGTGGTGAAATGTTAAACGGTAAGAACTTCAAGACCACAGAGGTAAACTTGTTCTAACTGTAATCCTGGATTTTCCCTGACAATCGAAGAATACCGAAGAAAACCTAAAATGTTACTCTCCTAAGTTTGAATTTTCAGTTTACCATGTTGGTACACAATGTATTAAGTAAACGTCATTGGTATTATTTTTTTTTTTAGAAATATTCCACAATACTGTGTTTCTTCCTTCAACCCAAAGTTATTTGTCTAAAGCATCTTCTCCCTTCAAATACCTAGTTTCCATACTTCTCTTCTCTCCAACCATCAATCGTTCTCTAGGCCTGCCTCTTCCACTTCTTCCATTAGCTTTCCAATTAAGGAACTTCTTTGGTATTCTCTCTTCTTCTATCCTTATGAGATGTCCATACCATTTCAAACGTTTTTCTTCTATTTTTTCCAATATGTTTCCCCCCCCCCAATTTGCATAATTTCCCTCATTGTGCTGTTTCATACCTTATCCCTTCTTGAAATTCTTGTCGATCGCCTCCAAAAATCCATTTCTACTGCTAACAGCTTGTTGGCTTGTTTTCTACTCACTATATAGTTTTCGGATCAATATAATAAAATGCTTTATAACAGAATTTAAAATATAGTTTTCTTAGTTCTGTATATTATATTTCTATTCCAAAGCACTGAGTTCAACATACCTATGATTCTTCTTCCGTCACTTATGCTTCTTTCAATTTCTGTAGTTGAATTCTCATTTTTATCTAAAATAGATCCTAAAAATTTAAAATTTTAACATTGCGTATTCTTCCTGAATATGAAGCAAGATTATTAATGGTTCCATTAGGTTACTTGGGTAAAAGCCCCACTGTTGGGAGACAATATGAAGAGGGATTTTACTCCGGGGATGGTTTGGATAATAGAGGATTTGGTGGGCGCTGGATTCGTGAAGGGACTTCCCCGGTTCACTGGGGAATTTAGGTATTAGATTCGCTCAGGTCAAAATATCGGTAGGCATGCGTTCTCGCTCAGGGATTCCACAAGGACTTCCTCGGGCAGAATTATTATGTAGAATGCGTCGTTTTGAATGTACTGTATTTTGATTTGACACACAAAATGTTGGAACACTGTACAATCTTTGTAGTTTTATTCCCTCGCACTGATCTCCAATCGGCGATGTCGTTCGTTGTGGGTTTACCCCGTTAATGATTATTCGATGACCTACTCACTAACTGATTCACTGACTTAACTTACGAAGTTGATATATTCAGGCGATTAGTAAAACAAATGATGAAGTCACGATACTTCGATGAAAAATGCTAAGTCCAAAATTTGTGTTAAATCTCCACTGGTGGCCATGCTGCCAGTGTGTCGAAGAGTATATGTGTGTAGGCGAAGTGACTTTTTATAAGTGTATGAAAGAAGTGACATTGTATAAGTTTGTAAAAGAAGTGACATTGTATAAGTTTATGAATGAAGTGACGAGGAGGAGTCTCCCTCACCTATTAGGTAAACTCGTTACTCCCACTATATTGACCTCGTGTACCTGAGGTCAGTGCTTAGGTACACATAATAAAGCATATCATTGGTTAATGTGCTCTTATATTTTAATCATGGGGGTGTCACAAATTTGTTATTGGCGATTTATGCCGTCGGAGGTTGGGCCCTATCCGTGCTGGCTTCACGTACAGTCGGTTCAAAAGTATTAGCTAGGCTTGGGGTTTCCCTAGGTCATTGATCTCTAGGCTTCAGACGCTAGAATTTTGCCTCTTCCCACGCTTTTTGCTAGCGTTGTTTGTCTCAAGATGAAATCTCCGCTTGTAAATTTAGTTAATGTGTTATGGCTGTCAACAATAAATCTGTTAACTTCTGGCTTACAAGATATTGTCATTCAATCCTGCGAGTAAAGGATTTGTCAACATTTTAATGTGTCGGCCACTTCCGCCTTAACAAAAGAAAGGGTGGCATTACCTGAGTTCTCGTTACCCTTGTTAATGACTAGTCATTTAATTCCCATTGATACTAACTTCGTCGGATCATTTCATACGATATTTATTCTTACATAATCGTGTTCTACTCGCTTCCCTGATTAATTTGAATATACACATGGCCTAACTCTAATAACTGCTTCATTCAATGATCTTTATAATTGTTTCTGATTTTTATTGCCTGACATTGGGGTTTATTTATTCGGTTACTCTATACAAAGGAGGCTGAGTGAATGACTTGCTACAAATTACATTTTAGCCCACCTGTTGTATCCAACGAAACATTCTGTTTTATTATAATTTATCTTGTGGAAAGCAACGGGAAGCTACCACACCTACACAATTCCCTAGTAAAGCTGCAAGCATAGCATTAAAATGCTATGCTTGCAGTGAAGGACCTGCCTTCGGGCAGAATTACTATGGATGGATAATTTATCTATATTCCCCACTTTTTGTATTCTATCTGTCTGTAATTTCCTTAACATGAAAAATACATAATTTGGATCCTAAGAAATCACCACCTATTTTATCATTAATATTATAATCATTGGGAATAATTATGGATAACATTGAAGGTATAGGCAAAGAGAACATAAAACATAGAATTGAATTGAGTAGCAAAATAATATCATCGTTAAATTCCATATGGTGGGATAAGCATATTTGGAAAGACACAAAAAAATATATTGGTGGAATCTGTTGCAATGTATGGAAGTGAGGTATGGACAATCAATAAGTACTACAAGAATAGACTAATAGCTCTAGAAATGGATTATTTACGCAGAAGTGCCAGAAAGTCTAGATTAGAACATGTCACAAATAAGGAAATTAGAAACATAATGGAAGCAGAAGAAAGCATAATTGAAAGAATTGAGGAGAAGGAATTGAAGTGGTTAGGACATGTCTTAAGAATGGAAGATGAGCGATGGCCAAAGCAACTATATGAATGGCATCCCAACAAAAATAGGAAGAGAGGGAGACCGAGGTTAACATGGAAGGAAAACATGAAGACAGTAATGCAAGCTAGAGGGCTAAGCATCGAAGATGCCCAAGACCGTAGGCTTTGGAGTTTTGGCACGGGAAGACGGCAGCAGCTGTAAAAACCCGAAGATAGATAGATTATTATAATCATTATAATCATCATTATCATTATTATTATTATTATTATTATTATTATTATTATTATTATTATTATGTGACAAGTTAATTTTTTTTTCTAAAAGTAGAATTATATTCTTATGCATTTTCACAGAATGAAATTATTTTAAACCATATTCGTTAACTCGATAATTATAATTCGATATTAATTCTACATTGATAGTAATAGAATACTAACTAGAAAGTATTACGTAATTATCTATGTATGTCAAGCTGTAAGAAGTCATATTTTATTAAATTTTTAAAGTGTTTCTCTACTAAAATATGTGGATATAAGTATATATATATTTTTTTTAATTTTGTCATAACCCAATCATATATATATATATATATATATATATATGTGTGTGTGTGTGTGTGTGTGTGTGTGTGTGCATGCGTGCGTGTTTTTTTTTAATTTATTTTATTATTCAACTGCATGCTCCATTACGTGGAGTAATACTACATGCATTGTGGTGTTCTTATTATACAACTATAAAATTAAACAGTGTTTACAATTAGATTATCTTACTTAAAGCTAGATGGTTAACTATATACAATTCTATTGTTCTATGTTTAACTTAACCTAAAGTGTATCAAATTTAATTGTATTTGAAAATATTGAAAATTCCTTAGTGTAAGTGTCAATGAGTTCATTGTTCTTAATTGGCCAATTCTGGTTTCTTAAAACTATTGATTTGAGTTTATCTCTTTCCTTATCTAATAATTTACATTCCTGTAATATGTGTTTTATATCTTGCACTTTGTCACAGCAGGGACAGTTTGGGTTTTCTATTATTTTAAATCTATTTAGATAGGATCTGATGTTCCCATGACCTGTTAACATTATAGTTAATTTAAATGTCAGTTTGAGTTTAATTTTAGCCTGTCGTGTATTGTGTGTGTGCGTGCGTGCGTGCGTGCGCGTGCGTGTGTGTGTGTGTGTGTGTTTTTACGTATGTTTATTTTTATACTTTTCTTAGCGGTGTGTTATAATATTAGTTGTTTTAATTAATTGTGCGTGATATCTCCTTCGCACACGTTGCAGTGTGTTTACCATGTTTCGTTGTTAATTTTTCCCCCATTTATTAGCTCAGAAACATCTCTTCAGCCTAGGGGCTTTACCTCACGAGAACCTCTGTAATATTTCATAATTTAACTTTAGCGTCACACTCACATATCATGCTTTATGGCGCAAGTTGTCAGGATTCCACTTATAAGAGCGCTTTTTCATTGTTTATTTTCTCTACATGAATCATTGGCAGGAGGTTGCCCACAAGCTTATTCTACGAATAGAGTCAGGAGTCCCATTAAAATAGTTTTGTTTACGGCATAAATTCCATTTATAGGGTAACAATGAACACTGTATAAACTGAAAAAAAAAATGGAAACACACATATACAAACACACCCGCTCAGACATAAACCAATAATAATAAAAATTATCAAAAAGTAATTAAATAGTGGAAATATCTAACTTGCATCTATATACTATAAACTCGGATTTTTCTTTGTTCTGACACCATTTTTTCATCTCGTTCTTAGTTATAGATTTTCTATTATCTAAGATCACATCACATATATTTATTTTATTTCAAATGATACTGTAAAATTGTGATTATAATTAAATAGACTTGGAATGAAAATCAAACACCGGGTTTATACTCAGGGCCTCCCGAATATGAATCACTGCCTTTAATAGTTACATTCATAGACTTTTAAATATTCCTCTTTCACCCTTAGAATATAATAATGAATTGAATATTATTAAACAATTGGCTACGACCCTGAAATTATAGAATGTTTCATTAAGAAGGTTCATTACAAAAAAGCAATTAACAAAGTTTTTCCTTTACCCAAAGAAAACATAAAGAAATATGTTGTAATATCATACATAGGCCCACTTTCAAATAAAATATCCAAACACTTTAAAAAGTTGAACATTAATGTGGCATTTAAAACTAATAGAACTCTACAAAATATAATAAAAAACAGTAAAACCAAAACAAAAAAAGAAAAATTATCAGGTGTATATAAATTGAAGTGTGTCACATGTGATAATGTCTATATAGGACAAACTGGTAGACCTTTTATCTCTCGGATAAAGGAACACATGAGAGCGTATAACAGAAATTTAGAAAATTCAAAATATGCTAACCACCTATTCAAATTTAATCATTGTTTCGATCCAAATTTCAAAATTTTACATATTTGTGATAAGGGTAAGAAGTTATATCTTTTGGAGGCTGTAGAAATTAATAAATTTAAAAGTAGTAAAAAACTGTTAAATTCTCAACTTGATTTGAATGAATCCCCTTTGTTAAATTTAAAAATTTAAATAAAAATTGTTGTATTGTTGCTTAGATCAGTTGGAACACAATTCATAATTTGTTAATATGTCTGAAGAAGGTACAGTGTACCGAAACAGCTGTCACTGAATTATATAATAAATATGAAAATGAAATAAAACTACGTTTATTTTTATTTAATTAACAAATATGGATTTTCATCAAGTAAACACCAACTCAATTGATTATTGAATCACAATCGTTGCTGCGTAATCTAAATTGCTCTGCCTCTAACATTGTTAATATTTATTCAAGATTAGTGAAAAATGTCTTGTTCTTGTAGAACCAATAAGGACTTTTCAAAAGAGCTGTATGTTTTTATTATTTCTACTGTAATTAAGTTAAGAATTCCTAAATATTGCAAGAAATGTTTACAGAAAGCGATAGAAAATACAAATAAATAAATACAATAATAGGATTACTTAATTTAGGCCTTTAGCATTTAATTAATGACGCTTTTTAACAACTGATATCATAAACATCGCAAAGCAAATCTTGCTGTCACATGTTACTCAGAGGCCTCTTATATCGAATTTGCGATTATTTACGTCGTAAATCTATGTGACATGTCATCTTGCTTTACTTATCTTCTGAAGGAAGTAAAATGTATTAAAATTATAATTGTCATAAGTAATGCCACGAGTGATTTCAAATTTATGTAGAGAATTTGGAAATCAAGAGTGGCATTTGTTAGAACTATTTAACGAATAAAATTAAGCTGTTTACTCACAAATCATTATTTAACTATAGTTATTTGTAAACGGCGATGTTTGAAAACAAATGAGAAACGATAGGTACGCTTCAACTGCTTCTTTTGTTTATCACTGCAACCAGATCATATTATTTATTGCCAAAGGAACGCAATATTGTAAGAATGCTCTCTAGTGGAGAAAAAATGAAACACATCAAACTGTATATTAATTCATTTCTGATGTCGTATGATGTAAATATGACAATTATATTTTCTGGATTATTACCTGGGAAAAAATACATTTAAGAAAGTGCAAACAGTGGTTTCTTTTTTTGGTGGTATAATCAATTGCTACAAATATTTTTATATTAACTCGTGCAAGCGCTATGTGTTGACATCTATGCACTATATATACAATCTGGTAGCCGTATTTATCACAGGCTGAGTCGCTGCAAAATAATGGTCAGACCTGTTCAGAATATTAAAACGGAGGAGCTTTCTTTAATATGGTAAATATAACACTGATAAATATTTCGTGAAACACGACTCTGATTGGTTGTAAAACAGAAATCATTGAAACGTGATTGGTCATTGACTCCCATTTGGGGCATGAGTTAAATAGTCAATATTATTACTAGCAACGTTTTCTAATTTACTTTTCCTTGAATGGTTAAATTAAAACTTGAAACCATTCAGAATTACACTGTTTAGTTCGATGGTAGATTTTACAATAGTGTATTCAACTTTCAAAGTCTTGACATTACATTAATGTACTATAATATAAAAGTGAATATAATGACATAAATACACAACTCTCAAGTTGTTACTAAGATACAATCTGTAAATATGTTTTGTATCACAGTTATATATCAACGTAAAAGTCACCCTGCGACAGATAAGACAATTCATCATAAATCTAACTCCTTAATTAGATTAATTTTCATTCTACGTGCGTCCTGCGATTTTAAAGTAGAAAGCACGATTTTTATAAAATATGAATAAATTACACGTAGATGGGCTACTTTCTAATTTTAAAACAGTTCAATCCACATTTACATTCATAATGACAACTATATTGAGGGGCACGCCATAGTGTGGGGATCAGAATTTTTAAACTGGTCTAAATCATCTTCTGGCACCATGGCCTTAGGGTCAACTTAGCTTCTTCTTCTTCTTCACTTCCTGGTTTAGGCAAGAGTTGCCTGTTCCGTCTTCACTAATAGATCTAAGACCATCTCTTCTGAGGACGTCCGACATCTCTTCTTCCTCTTGGAAAATAATGGAAGATTTTATTTGGTAATCTTCTTTCTTCCATTCTTTCTACATGTTCTTTCCACTGTATCTTGTTGTTAAATATCTTTTCTTTTGTGGAGTAGATCTGCAGTTCTTCACGGATATCCTCGTTTCTTATCTGGTCCATTCTAGTGCAGCCTTTTACTCTTTTTAAAAATTTAATCTCGGCTGCTTGGATTTTACTTTCTTGTTTGGTAGTGGTAATCCAAGATTCACTCCCATACAAAAGGACACGGACAGCCATTGTTTTATAGAATTTTAATTTTGTTTGTTTATGGGCTTTATTATTCAATGTTCTATTTATTGTACCACAAATAGCTTGAAACTGATGTGTTTTGTGTTCAATATCTATCATACCCATAGCTGATGTCACATCCTAAATATTTAAAGTGGGATACTTGTTCAATAATTTCGTCTCTAATTACTATTTTTGCACGCAGAGTATTTCTTCCACAAAATGCCATTACTTTTGTTTTACTTATTGAAATTTTAAAATTTCAACTTAGCCTGTAACTAAAATAACTAGCTCCGTTAGAAACCTGCTTGTTCTAGGGTTAAAGGCGGCCGCCACGCAGGGCTTACAACCCAGCTTATATCTCGGGATGATTGTCTAGAAATGTAGGAACCTTAACCTCTTACTAATCCATATTCCAAGACCTCCAGTGGCATCACTTTTTTTAAGATTAATTTTAATTTAAGTATCAAACTTTTATTACGGTCAATCAAATTCAGTTTAACTCGTAACAGTTAAATAGGCCTATGATAATTATGCGTTAAAAAAAATAGTTCAATAAAATTGGCGGCTCCGTGGCGCAAGCGGTTAGACGCTTACCTCATTCGGGTTTCATGGTGGACGAAACAGAACTTGGGCAAGTTTTTAACGGAGTTTCTGTCGTTTCCACTGCCACAAATTTCATTCCACCATTTCTGCATACTCACCTCATCCATTTCGCTTAATTTCGTTCACCCGGACCTGTGACGATGCATCAAGGCCGGCATCCTTGTCGTTAAACAGACCCTGGGTTGAACACGAGTTGATAATATTACTATATTTCAACAAAGAAGTCAACCATTATCATCAGTTAAAGCGCAACTAATGGAATTCACTTCGAGTATATTTGCGATGTCAAATTATTGAAGATTCAACTTATCTAAGTGCAAAGTAGCAAGAAAATTTCAGAATAATACGGAAATAAATTTTAAGTTGTTTATGCTCGATTCTTATCTTCTTTATACTTTCCTGTAAATTGTAATCATAGCCTGGCAATTTTAACTAAACCAAAGGATTAATCATACAATTTATATGATGATGATGATGATAATAATAATAATAATAATAATAATAATAATAATAATAATAATAATAATAATAATAATAATAGGCCTAATAATAAAATTTTATTTATTCGGAGAGAATGAAATGTTTAGAATCATATCTTCAATTCAAAAAGACAAATAAACCTATACAATAATTAATTTAATGCACTGTAATTAAATATGTAAGCAATAACATAATAAATAATAGTTTTAAAAAACTAAAACAACATGCTTTATTAGAAAACCGAACTAAAAATGAAAAATAATTTTATTTCCCAACATGCTTGCGATAAAATTAAAGTGGTCAACAAAAAAATCATCTCCAACACATCGAGAATAAAACTAGAGTTATCTACAAAAAAATTACCATCAAAAGCGTGGGGTGCTCTTTATCAATTAATATATTTGATAATAACAGATATTGGTAAAAGTAAAGTCTCTAAGAAGAAAACGTAAAAACCATAAAAAGCACCCCACGCTTTTGATGGTAAAATTAATATTTTTTTAGGTAACTTTAGTTTTATTCTATATGTGTTGGAGATGATTTTTTTGTTGCATGAAAATGCTATGATTGCAGTGAAGGACCTGCCTTCGGGCAGAATTACTATAGATGGATACATTATATATTATTTATGAAATTATTGTATTGCCATTGGTCCTTTACAAGTATAGAAAGTTTCAAGTCAATCCAATGTTTTTAAGTGGGTGAAAATCGTGTTGAAAGATTCCGTTACATAGACAGATACACTTCAAGCTAATAATAAATATGAAATTATTGTATTGTCATGGGTCCTTTACACGTATACAAAGTTTCTAGTCGATCCAATGTTTCTAAGTGGGTGAAAATCGTGTTCACAAATTCCGTTACATATATAAAAACACACTTTTTGATTTTCTGATCATTCTGGCCATGATTTTAGAAACAAAATATGAAATTATTGTATTGCCATGGGTCTTTTACAAGTATACAAAGTTTCAAGTCGATCCAATGATTTTATGTGGGTGAAAATCGCGTTGAAAGATTCCGTTACATAGATAGATAGCCAGATAGATAGATACAGGTCAAGCTAATATAAAGCGTGTAAAAAGCATGTAAAAATGTGGGGTATGTTGGTTAAGGTAATAGACCTACGCTACTACCTGGGTGGTCGGAATTCATTTCTTGATAAGTCGCGATTTTTAAACTGGCCTAAACTATCCTCTGATACCATGGTCATAGAGTCGACTTAGCCTCCAATAGAAATGAGCGCCAGACTTATGTTCTGGGGGTAAAAGTGGTTATCTTGCAGGGCTGACAACCCCGGCTGGCATTTTGTTCCGAGTGTCCAGAAAAGTGGGAGCCTTAATCTCCTAAGATCTTTAGGTTTGTAGTGGGATCGTTTCACTTTTAACATAAAAACACACTTAAAATAAATACAATAATTGTTTTAAACACTGCTGCAGGTAGAAACACATTGATATCAATTATTTTTAATTTCTCAAAAAAATTAACATTTGATGTTACTGGATTAGGTGGCAATGTAGAAGAGCTTTCAGAATTCATGTCAATTTTTGCTTGAAAGAGATTATTTTACGAGCATATCTTGATTTCTAATAACAGCTGACAGCGTATTACAATAACGGGAAATTGAGACATGAAAAAAGAAGAATAATAAGATGTTTTGTGGTATGATGTTTAATATTTCATTGAAGAGATCTAGAGTTAAAGTCAAAATCCGAGGTTAAAAAAAGAAAGCGAACCGATTTTTATATTTGGGGTTAGATATATCCATAATTAGTAAATAATATAAGAGTAAGATGATTCAAACGTTATTTATTCAGCTGCAGCCAAGACAGTGATTCTATAGCTGGATAGGCCTACACTTTGTACACTGCTCAAAAAAATTAGGGGATTTTGTAGAATAACCTATTAAGACTATGTTTTTAGGAACAGTATTAGATGCAATCACTTTCTATTACTCCAAAAGAATGTAAACCAGAGTTTTAAGTCATTACGTAACCTCTGTACCACACCAGATGTCAAAGAGATCCTGATTAGGAATATGGCAAACAAACAAAGCAACATTAACATGGGTGAAGATGTTTCTTTAGTATGGTGTATGGTCTCCTCGAACGGCCAGCACTGCCTCACACCTGTGTGGCATTGATGCAATGAGGTTAGCAATGAGTTCTTGGGGGATACGTGGCCACTCTTCCATAAGAGCAATGTGCAGCACTGGAACAGTTGTGGGAGGTGCTGGTCTGCCTGCAATGCGCCTGCCTAAT
Organism: Diploptera punctata; assembly: GCA_030220185.1. Classification (NCBI taxonomy): domain Eukaryota; kingdom Metazoa; phylum Arthropoda; class Insecta; order Blattodea; family Blaberidae; genus Diploptera; species Diploptera punctata. The sequence goes on from JASPKZ010007503.1 coordinate 319,971, forward strand.
GCATTCCACACATGCTCAAACGGATTTAAGTCCGGGGAGGAAGCTGGCCATTGCATACGCTCGATACCCTCATCTTCCAGCATGTGGCGTCGTGCATTATCGTCCATAAAAAAGAAAAGAATCACCTATGGCACCAGTATAGGGCACGACAAAAGGTCGGATAATCTCATCTCTATACCTTACCGCAGTCAAAGTACCACCTTGGATGACGTAGAGGTCCGTACGTCCACCACTACTGACTCCTGTCCACACCATCAATCCACCGCCACCATATGGGGATCTTTCAAGTACAAAAGCTGGATTGTTTCGTGTCCCTTTTTCTCTCCAGATGAATACACGCCGACTATCACATTCCACGTTGAATCGCGAATCATCAGAAAAAAGAACTGATCTCCATTCAGCATGCCTCCACCCACGATGTTCCTCCGCCCAGTTTCTGCGATCTTTACGGTGTTGTGGAGTTAACCTGGTACACACCATGGGCCTACGGGCATAGAGACCACTTCCATGCAGTCGATTAGGGACAGTTTGAGTTGACACCCTGCGTCATGTTGCTGTTTGAAGTGTATTTCGCAGTTGAGTTGCATTCTGCTGTCTATTCCGACGGGCTGTTAACAAGAGGTAACGGTCATCCCTTGCTGTTGTTGCCCTTGGTCGATCTTGTCCGGCTCTTCTGTGAACAGTATGTTCTTTGAAAATGATTCCAAAGTCTGGAAATCACGCTTTGAGACACCCCAATGGCTTGTGCCACCTCTTGTTGTGTCTGTCCAGCTTCCATCCTTCCTATGGCCCTCCAAGCCATTGGTTCAGGTAAATCACGTTGTCGAGGCATCACTGTCCCTAAGGCAAGTCATTCACTAACTGAAAACTGGACTGGATTTAAAAACAGCAACAAAACATTCACCCCCACACCACCCTTTCACATCAACAGTACAGACACTGCCCTTTGGTGTGGTACCGAGGTTACGTAACAACTTCAAACTCTTATTTACATTATCTTGGAGTAATAGAAAGTGATTGCATCTAATACTCTTCCAAAAACATAGTCTTAATAGGTTATTCCTACAATATCCCCATAATTCTTTGAGCAGTGTAGATTGTTTGAGAATTCAGTAATATACCAAGTAGAATAAATGTGTTTAAGTTATAATGATGTTGGTTTTTATTCGTATAATTTAATTAACAGATATATGAATAGTGTAAGTGAAGAATGAGAAATACAATTTGTTAACTTTTCAAGGTAGAAGAAAAATTTCTACTCCCGATTATTCCTGATACTGTATTCGTTTTGCAAAGCTTATTTATATCAGTTTCCACATTTATATTAAAGCAAAATATCGGGTATTTTACGGGAATGCCCAAAGAAATTAAATCTAAATAACTCATAGTCTCTCTTTTCAAGTACTTGTTTTATTTTTTAACAAATTGTAAAATAATTTAAATTTATATTAAAAATTAGTCGGCCGTGCTGGGCTAGGAGTTATGTTATTTGCCTCTTTGTTCCGAGAAACGCGGGTTGAAACCCGGCCGGGGTCGTTTAATTTTTAGCATGGAAAAATCCAAGGGACAAGTCCTCCTGGAGGGAATTTAAGCCGCGGGTCCCGAGTCCGAAGATTTTCAGGCTCATTAAAGAACCGTAAGCCTGAACAAAGAGGCCTCTGTGCAAAATTTACCGACTGTTACCCAACCAAGTAATACCAAAGTGACCAACTGAGACGATATTCCAACCCCATATACTCGTTAACATATATGAGTAAATCCATCCATAGTAATTCTGCCCGAAGGCAGGTCCTTCACTGCAATCACAGCATTTTCATGCTATGCTTGCAGCTTTACTAGGGAATTGTAGGTATCTTCCCGTTGCTTTCCACACCGGGTGAAGGATGATGATGATAATGATAGCCATATGATTTCGGGGATCATTTGGGCCTTAAAGTTTTCTTGACATTTGTCTTACAGGTGAGGAAAAACCCCGATAAAAACCTCACCCAGAAAAACTGCCCCGACCGGGGATCGAACCCGGGTCCGCTGTGTGACAAGGCAGCACGCTACCTCGAGACCACAGCGGTGGACTATAGGTATATGTTTGATTTAATTAATTTGATACTTGAATTCTGCCTATGAAATGGCAAAAAACTGAACAATAAATTAGTAATGTTATCCCATGGTCCGAACAATATTCATTTAACTGAATCAATATTCTCAACACTTAGTTCCAGTTTCTGTACGTTAAAATAATAACAAATTTATTGCTCTTTAAGACTTGCTCAAAAAGTAGTCCCCAGGGCTGATCTAACGTTACATGCATTGTGATTCTGCGCGTTGTGTTTATTACTGAAAACTTTCTTTAATATTTTTGTTTCCATTCTTACTTCGCCATCTATGTTAGATCATTTTCTTTCTGGGAAGAAAGAGTACCGAAACATTGTCTCCAAAACTTCTCAAATAGTTTTATTCAAAATCGCGCAATTTACTACTCCAGTTAATTTGTGAACTATACATTACCTTAAAGTATAAATTACTCCGTAGAATTATTGTTTTTATTTTATAAAATAGTATTACTAGGATTAATTTAGAATCGTTTATCTCTGAAATCGATAAAAAAATACCGGGCTTCCAATATAAAACCGGACCGGCCTCACGGGGTTTCACCCGTCAGGCAGCGCTCTCTCCTCGTCCGCATTTCACTCTGCCAGCCGCTCGTCCTTGAACTAGTCAGTTTACTATCGTTCGACAAGATGAGACGTCAGCTGACATTAGAGCAGCGCATTTATGTGTGTAAATGTTATTATAAATACGAATCAGCTCGTCGCGTTCGCGAGGAATTTATTCGGAACTTCCCTGGACAATTACCTCCTTCCAGATCGACAATCCACGATCTTGTGTCTAAATTTGAGACCACTAGTTCAGTACAAAATAAGAAACAAACGCGAAGGCGTACGGTTCTCACCGAAGAAAAATTAGACGAAATTGGCGAAAATTTGGAACGTTCACCACAAAAATCATTACCGAAATTAGCACAAGTTAAGATTTCAGTATATTCTGCACATACAGCAACAAAATTGTTAAAACTCAAACCTTACAAGTGTACACGTGTTGATCCATATTTGGTTCGTCTTCCGGGCTTATAGGCCGTGGTCTGGTTGTCTTCTTACTCGACGTTTCGTCTACTGCTGCGGTAGACCTCATCAGGAGATACTGCGTGCTCTCTGTGAACTCCTCAACAGTCGGCTGCCGACTGTTGAGGAGTTCACAGAGAGCACGCAGTATCTCCTGATGAGGTCTACCGCAGCAGTAGACGAAACGTCGAGTAAGAAGACAACCAGACCACGGCCTATAAGCCCGGAAGACGAACCAAATATGGATCAAGACGCCGGCCGTGAAAGCCTACAATTATATATGTACACGTGTTCATTGTCTAAACCAAGGTGATCCCATAGCACGTGTGCGGGAGGACAACATTTCCAGCATTTTCTATAAGGTAAGAAACAGTTCAAGGACGGGTGGCAGGGAGGGTGAATTGCGGGAGGAAGAGACAGCACTGCGTGCAGGGTGAAACTCCGTGAGGCCGGTCCGGTTTTATTTTGGAAGCCCGTTATAATCTCATTGTATTATGAACTTGTATTCATTCCATTGCACAAATATCGTGGTGTATTGGATGATAATAAATCGGAAGCGAGTCTTAAAAAAACCAAGGTATTCTTGGTATATTGTTAAGACAGAAGTGTTGATTCTGGCTTTCAGGTTTAGGTCCAGCCCGCTGATTGTACTATTCCGAAGTATTGGCTACTATTGCAGAATCAACCGACCTGCGGATTATAGTGGTAGGTACTGTACTTACCACATTGCAAAAATGGACCCTTGCATTTGGTCCCCTATTACTAGTACTGGATAATATTACTAATTTGTTACTTTTTACTTCTATCAACTCTGTCGCTTATGCCAACAAAATTCCAAGGCTTATCTGTTCAGTATTTCGAAACATTTAAATACATTTTTCAACGTTAACAAAAATAAACAAGTCTTTATTAAAGCTAATAATAATCGTAATAAATAATATAAGTACTTAAATGTACTTGAATTTAGATCAAAAATTTAATTTGTGATTATTTTCCCGATAAGAATGAAATCAGACAATTCTTAGGTTAAAGTTTAACATTCATTATAAATAAGTCTTTAAATTATTAAAAATATAATAGTAATAATAATAATAATATTTGTTTGCCTGATTAAGTTAGGGTCTAATGTTTTCTCTTCCACTTATTCTGTATAAATATGTTTGTTATAAGTTTTAATATCTTCTACTTTATTACTTGAAAAAAGGATCTAAAGATCCTGTATATTCAATTTTTTAATCAATTGAGTTGGTGTTTACTTGATGAAAATCCATATTTATTAATTAAATAAAAATAAAACATAGTTTTATTTGATTTTCATATTTATTATATAATTCAGTGACAGCTGTTTCGGTACACTGTACCTTCTTCAGACATGTTAACAAATTATGAATTGTGTTCCAACTGATCTAAGCAACAACTTTAAATAAATATTGTTGTATTGTTGCTTAGATCAGTTGGAACACAATTCATAATTCGTTAACATATCTGAAGAAGGTACAGTGTACCGAAACAGCTGTCACTGAATTATATAATAAATATGAAAAATCAAATAAAACTTTGTTTTATTTTTATTTAATTAATTCACTTTTTTAATTTTCTTTTTTGTGTTCTCCTTATTGCAGTATAATAGATTTAATAATATTTAAAATATACAAATATAACTTTTAAATAGAAATTTATCATTCAGAAATTTCAGAATACTAATTTCTTAAACTACATTTCGTTTTTAAAAACTGATAATACAAAGTGGTGGTTATGAACTTTTTATAACCTTATTTCCACTAAATAAATATTAACAGCATATAAAACATGAAATACATAAGTTTTAAATTAAATTATATTTGGGTGGAGATTATTTAACTTTTTATATAAACTTAATTTAAATGTAATTTGGATTTGTATTATGTAATCTCTTCTAAAAGCAAATAACTATTAATAAAACTGTATAAATATAATTTAATAAACTGACATAATTAAACTATCATCGTCATTATCATCATTATTGCTTGCTACAACTGCATTGGTTTAGAATCTTTTGTATAGTAAAAAATCACTTAAATATTCCTCTTGTTTCACAAATATTCTGTCTATCTATAAAGCCAATTGTTAATAGCTTGCACGTCTGCATTCTCTTATCTTTAAATGAAATTCCGATGTGTGGAGTTTCTTTATTCTTGCTCTTCTATTGTCAATATATTCGTAGTTTTTTAAAATATAATAATAATCATCATCATCATCCGGTATCATGGCAGCTGCCGCCGTCGTCCGGAAACCAAACGCCATTCCTCTCTATCCATCCATTGATCTTCCTCCATTCCTCTGATATTAATAGCTGCTTGTACCCATTCTATCCAAGTTTTCTTCGGTCTTCCTCTCTTCCTCCTTTCCATTGGGATCCATTGCATAACAATTTTTGGCAATCTTTGCTCTGGCCTTCGTTTGACATGACCATACCACTGCAATCTTTTCTTTTCTATGATGTCCGGCTCCTCTTGTACACCCATAATTTCCCTTATTTCTATATTTCGTATTCTATCCATTCTAGATTTTCCAGCTGATCTTCTTAAAACATCCATTTCTGTACTTAAAATTCTTTTCATTTCCCTGGTAGGAATTTTCCACACTTCAGCACCATATGTTAAAATGCTCTGAATTATGGTTCGACATATTTGTAATTTTCTATTTTTTGTAATATTTTTGCTTCACCAAACAGAGTTTAAAGCATTTATTTCTTGTTTTGTTTGTGCGATTCTATTTTTAATTTCCACTGTGTTATCGCTTGAATGGTCTAATTTTGTTCCTAAATAAGTGCATTCAATACTAGGTTTTAGTTCTTCTCCATTGTTGAAATTTATATTTTCCATTTCTTCTCGTATACACAGGTATTTAGTTTTCTCAATGTTTATATAAAGTCCCCATTTTTCATATTCTTCTTTTAGTTTTTTAGCTATATATTCTATGTCATCATGGTTCTGTGCTATTAATACCTGGTCATCTATAATAATAATAATAATAATAATAATAATACTGTACATCAACTATATGTAGACTTCAAAAAAAGCATATGATTCAATTAAGAGGGAGAAGTTATATAGTATCCTGCTGGAGTTCTGAATTCCTAAAAAGTTAGTTAGACTAATACGAATGTGTCTAAATGGCTCAAAGAGTAGGGTGCGTGTAGGCAAACAGTTTTCAGACACTTTTGAAATCCAGAATGGGTTGAAGCAAGGAGATGCTCTATCTCCTCTACTATTTAATTTTGTACTAGATCGTGCCATTAAATCTTTAGAGAATGAGGAAGGCTTACAACTCAATGGTATTAATAAGCTGTTAGTTTATGCTGATGATGTAGTACTACTGGCTGATAGCGAGGAGATACTGAGGGCCAACACGCACACACTATTGAGTAACACTAAGAAATTAGGACTGGAAGTAAATATCAGTAAAACTAAATATATGGTCACACGTAGAAATTCAGTATATAATGGAAATGGACAGCTAATGACAAATGAGGGAGATTTTGAGGAAGTGGCTGAATTCAAATATCTAGGAACAATAATCACAAATAGGAATGAGATGAACAAAGAAATTAAACATAGACTCAATTCTGGAAATGCGTGCTATTATGCATTGCAGAGACTCTTGATGTCCCAACTCCTTTCAAAAAACGTTAAGCTGAAAATATATAAAACTATTATTCTACCAGTTATATTATATGGGTGCGAAACATGGACTCTTACTTTATGGGAGGAAAGGAGATTACGAGTATTTGAGAATAAAGTTCTTAGGAAATTTTTTGGACCAAAGAGAGATGAACAGACAGGTGAATGGAGAAGACTACATAACAATGAACTACATGGTCTTTATAGGAAGCCAGATATAATATGAACAGTTAAGTCTCATAGACTGCGATGGACAGGACATGTTGCACGTATGGGGAATGAAAGACGTGCATGGAAACTTCTTGTAGGAAAGCCAGAGGGAAAACGCCCAGTTGGTAGACCAAGAATGAGGTGGGAGAACAACATTAACTATGATTTGAGGGAAGTAGATTATACAGGGAATGATTGGAAAGCATTGGCTCAGGATAGGGATGTATGGAGAGCTTATGTCCGCGCGGCCATGAACCTAAGGGTTCGATAGTGCCAGTGAGTAAGTAAGTAAGTAAGTAATAATAATAATAATAATAATAATAATAATAATAATAATAATAATAATAATAATAATAATAATAAAGGTGCATCATTAATAAACTATGAAAGCACATTGTAAATGTGGACAAAAGTTTCCAAATAGAGTTAGCAAACAGCTCTGACCGATATTCCTCAATAAACTTCCCGGTGTTCATTTTCTAGGACTCAAGTGACTCCTGAACCAACTTAGAGACGAATAAGTTAAACCATACTTCATCATTCCCCTATATTAAGTCTTTAATGAAAAAATAACGTGAAAAAAAGTCGATAAAAATATGTTCAAAATTTGTAACCAGTTTAACTTCGTGCATAACTTTCCTGATCGTTCTATATTTTTAAGTTCGTCTCCGTTTGTAGGACACGCACGAGACTTACAAGAGAATGCCGTGGATAGGTCGACTGTAGATAGGGATGAATAACACACACACACTCGATAAATACACAGTAGCGCACCTCCTACGCTGTAATCCCGAATACGGAAGGATAGAACAAGGTCACTCCCACACCTAAACCTAAAGTGAGTATTTCTTTCTTCTTCTTCCTTCCAAGTATTAGGCCAAGGCCTGTTACGATCCTATAGAAAATTTTCCCTCCAGCGTTTCATAGGACGGCCCAGTGATCTTCGTCCTCTTGGTATATAATTATAAACAGCTTTGGGGATCCGATTTGAACATTCTTTCAAGATGGTGTTTCCAATTTAGTTGGTACTGTTTCATATATTCCAAAATTGGCGTAGTCTTCAATTCTTTTAAGATATCGGTGTTCCTTTTCCGATCTCATCTGGTGTAACCCGCTGTTCTGCGCATGAATCTCATTTCACAAGCCGTTATTCTGCTTTCATGTTGTCTTTTTAGTGTCCATGCTTCACTATCGTAGGTCAACACTGGTCTAGCCAAAGTGTTATATAAACGTAATCTGTTTTTTTTGTACAAGGGATGGTTTCATAACTTGATTAATAATTCCTAAACTTTTATTATAACTAGTAACTTTTTCAGGGATATCCTTTTCATCCCAGATAGAGAGATAATATGCAAGGTATTTAAATTTATTAGATCTCTCTAAAATTTTATTCTGGAGACAGATTTTACTTTGTATGGGGTCCTTCCCATGAAATGCCATAATTTTAGTTTTGTTAATTGATATTTCCATATTAAATTTGGCACCTATTTTTTTTAAATTATAAATTGATCGTTGCAAATCATTTTCGGAAAGTGCCAGAAGAGCTAAATCGTCTGCAAAAAGAATAGCATCGAGTTTGAGGTTCCTATTGATGGGTATATATCCTCGTTGTGTTTTCCTCCATTCGTTTATTAATTTATTCATGTATATAATGAAAAGCACCGGTGAAAGTCCACATCCCTGTCTTACTCCAGTGCTGATCTTTTCCCAAGAAGATAATTTGCCATCTTGTTTAACAGATATTTCATTATCTTATAGATGTTGAAGATATAGTATTTAGAAACTCTATTTCACAGAAAATATTAGAACCCGATATCTGGAATGATTAATAATAACTCTATCAGTCATTTCACTGGGAGAATAACATTATCCATGATTTGAGGGAAGTAGATTATACAGGGGATGATTGGAAAACATTAGCTCAGGATAGGGATGTATGGAGAGCTTATGTACGCGCGGCCTTGGACCTACGGGTTCGATAGAGTGAGTGAATGACTTAGTTATCAGTCATCTCATAGCGACAAACGTAAAGTATATTACCCATCATTGTATGAACCAACATGATGGCTTATGGAAACTGCAGATTCAATATCGCATTCATTAATCCTAACATTAGATATTACTTACTTACTTACCTACTTACTTACTTACTTACTTACTCACTCACTCACTCACTCACTCACTCACTCACTCACTCACTCACTCACTCACTCACTCACTCACTCACTCACTCACTCACTCACTCACTCACTCACTCACTCACTCACTCACTCACTCACTCACTCACTCACTCACTCACTCACTCACTCACTCACTCACTCACTCACTCACTCACTCACTCACTCACTCACTCACTCACTCACTCACTCACTCACTCACTCACTCACTCACTCACTCACTCACTCACTCACTCACTCACTCACTCACTCACTCACTCACTCACTCACTCACTCACTCACTCACTCACTCACTCACTCACTCACTCACTCACTCACTCACTCACTCACTCCACTCACTCACTCACTCACTCACTCACTCACTCACTCACTCACTCACTCACTCACTCACTCACTCACTCACTCACTCACTCACTCACTCACTTACTCACTTACTTACTTACTCACTTACTTACTTACTTACTTACTTACTTACTTACTCACTGGCATTAGATATTGGTTAATTGAATTCAGTTATTAACATCGATATACGGTTCCCTAAGATGCAACCGAATAGTATATTCCCGCGTAAAGCTAAACCATATAATTTTATTTTCTTTAAGGTATTCCGAATTAAAAAAAAAGTGTTTCTATCACCACGTATTCAAACTACAGTGTGCTTATAAAGTCCCAGTACATTTTGTGGATAACGTAGCGCAAATAAAACAAAAATTATAAGGTAGTTTCTACTGTCAAGTTAGTGTTCAACATAACCTCCATCAATCTCAAAACATGTTTCCGAACGACGCACCGTCGCCCGGAAAACATGCACCAACATATCCTCTGTAATCATTTCACTCGCTTGGCGTATGCGTTCTTTCAGCAATTGCAGATTAGGAAACTTGGTTTTTTTTACACCTGTTGCTTGATGAACCCGCAAGCAAAAAAGTCCAGGGGTGCGAGGTCTGGCGAACGAGGTGCCGAGATACGAGGACCTGCCCTTCCAATCCACCTTTTGGGAAACCTGTCATTGAGATACCCGCGTATAGCCAGAGCAAAGTGTGGTGGTGCTCCATATTGTTGCAACACCACTGTATCAATGATACCATCTTGCTGTAACTGTGGCTATAAGAAAAGTTGCAACACATCAAGATACACGTCTCCCGTGAGGGTTTCCTTTGGAATCAGTCTCTAACTTCTTCGTACGACTGGCCTCTTAAACGCGCAGCAACAATCTCTATCCGCTCTTCAATGGTGGACATATTTGTATCTTTCGAATGGCTGTAACAGAAATACGATATGTAAGCGATTTCTTTAAAATGTACTGGGACTTTATAATCACACTGTAAATTATCTATCCATATCCATCTCCTAAACTTTGTTTTCTTAAACATGGGAACTGCAGTTTTCAAGAGGACATCTCTTTCATTTTCAACCGATATTTCCCATATTTAACTATGAAGAAATGTCCTACTTTAAGTCGTTGTTTAATGCTTTCGAATATACGTGGTACAGTCAATAACTTTTTAGACTGAGCGCATAGTGGCGCTGTGGTGCACTATAGCGCATAGATGGCACCGTCGTATTGTACATTGTCAGTTAGTCTCTCGTCCCAGCAAGAGACAGTTGAGTGCATGCACTGCAAGCAGAACTACGGTCTTTGTTGTGACGGTGATTTGAATGCGCACGTCCGAACTCGAGATGTCACAGTTTGAGCAATGGGCAAACATCGAGTTCTGTCAGAAATTTGGCAAGACCGCTGCCGAAACGTTTCAAATGATGCAGCAAGTTTACAGTGAGTACGCATTGAGTCGTGGTGTTGTGTTTGGGTGACACCGACGTTTTTTGCAAGGAAGAGACAGTTTGGAAGATGATGTGCGTACTGGTCGGCCACAAACAATTCGAACAAAACGCAAGATCGAAGAAGTTGTAATGTTGTGCGTGCTAACCGCTCCCAATCAGGAGACGATCTGGCAGCAGTGGTAGGGGTCAGCCATGGCACTTGCTACAAAATTCTGTCTGATGACATGAACATGTCTCGTGTTAACCAGCACACTGTGCCACGAATCCTGTCACAAGACCAACGTGATGATCATCAGTAGTGCTTGACGATGATTCGACGTTTCTCAACTGGAAACGAAACATGGTGTTTCCTTTAGGATCCGCAACTGAAACGACAATCCGCCATCTGTAAAACGCCATTATCACTACAACAACAACAAAAAACGCGACAAAACAGGTCAAAAGGCAAGGTGATGCTGGAACTGTTTTTGATTAAACTAGAATTGTTCACATGGCGTTCATCCCAGAAGGTGCAACTGTAAACAAAACCCGCTACAAAGAGATTCTTGGCCGTTTACGAGATTCAATTCTCCGTAAGCGACCTGAGATTTGGCGTACAAAGAATTGGCTGTTGCTACACGACAACGCCCCAGCACATCGTTCTGTCCTTGTCCAAGAGGAACTTGCAAGACAACAGGTGACAGTTTTGCCACACCCTCCGTACTCACTTGATCTCGCACCATACGATTTATTCTCTTTCCTCGCATAAACGCAACATGGGCATAGATTTCATTCTTCCGAAGAAGTCGTCACTGTAACAAGAGAAGCCATGCAGAACGTTCCTGCCAACATCAGTGGTGCTTCCAACAGGTATACCCACCGTTGGCAAGCATGCATAACGACCAACGGTAACTATTTTGAGAGAGTATGTGGTTCTGTTTAAGTGTACGCCTAGTTATCGGCATTTTGTGAGACATCTAGATTTTTCTGGGTACCTACTCTCCAAGCGTAAAGTCTCAGAATTTATTGATTGTAGTAGTATTATTTTGATCTTACAAGGCAACTATCAACAATTGAATGCTGAAACATACCTTCAAATTTCTCCCAGGTAAGTGTTGTGATGTACTAAAGCCATGTCCAAAATTTTATCTGCCGTTTTTAACTACAAGGCACAGAAATCCAAACCAGAATCCAACAATGGCAACCCACTCTACGGAGCAGTTTGATTCCCTGCTTGAGTAAGAGCGGCGTAGAGTTCGGCGGGACGCGGCACACACTACAGGTAGTGAGGGTAAATCAATCTACAAATGCCTGTGTCATATTACTACCCTAAATTTTAAATGAGAGATTGGCGCTGCATTTTATTATCTTGCAGTTAATAGGCAGATCACTTTTTTTCGACACGGCGTTAGTAAGTCACAACGCTTCTCTGAAACAAATTTCAAGGTAGGTTTCGGCATGCAATGCTGAGAGCTTCTTTGCTAGATAATTCAATATTTTCATTTTTCAAACAGATCTAACCCAAAAACTGCTACTCATGGCTTGACTAACTTTTCCGCCATTTTATTACATTCTAACTAATACCCGGCATATCGCTGCTACGCCTAAATAAATGAAGATTGATGTATTTTATGTTTAATTGAATACGTAAATGGTAAAATTTATATCGTAATTATTTTTAGATTACGCGAGCTGATTCCCCGTGTTGCCCGAGAATCTATTTATCTCGATCTTCTTGGCATAAATAAGTTAAAAGACAAAATATGCTGTTATGCTTGCACAGGAATCTACGTACTTGTCTCGATCTTCTTGGCATCAATGAAAGATAAAAATGGTTATTGTGAGTTATTCGTAAGAGATAAACATATGCTCTCGCGGACTTTTTTGTAGAGCTTTTCGAGATATGCAATTCTGTGTACATTAATATTGTGTATTTATTATGGCTTAGGCAGCGTAAGCCATTTAAGCGTCCAAATAGCTACTTTTTCACGTTTTCCACTAAAAAGGGGCGATTTTTAAGGGTGTAGGATTTGAGTATCACAACTCTCTTATAGCCTATGTTCATCCCGGGAATCTCCTGAACATTTTGCAAAAAGCACCACCAACGGATGAACGGTATGGCCGCGCATAAAGTACGAACAAACAAACAAACATTTTGATATATTAGATAGATCATTATGAGCTTCAATACCGACTTCTAATAATAAATTAAACAGGTCTGGAAGAGAGCAGGGATAGTTTTACATGCAACGTGTAGTTATATTGTTCGGATACATCCACTCAAAACTCAACTTTCGAATTTTTGTAGGTTATATATCTTTTTGGAGCAATTTTTAAAATAGGTACGTATTGTATTATTTGGTATGCAGCGGCTTATTACTTCTTGAAACTCAAACGTTTATTTTTTTTGTTTGTTTGCAAGTAGTATAACATTTAAAAGCTACATTATATTTGACGAGTTTGTAGAATAAGTCAGACTTTCTATTTAAACATTCAATAAGAAAGCACTTTGTTTGAGTTTAATTTCAACTGGCTCAGATGTAGAAGGGAAGCATTTAAATAAAGATGTTTTCAATGCAAATTGGAAGAGCTGCTTTCCATTAAGAATATGGCTGAAGTTAGTACTAATTTAATTTTCAGTTTCGGTCGCAGCGTGTCCGTGTCCACGACCCCGTACTGATCCTGGTGGCGCAGTTGGCGCTGGTGCAGGGGGTCCTTGAAACGGAGCCATGGCCCACGGTAAGTTTATAAAGAAACTAACTTTCAATCGATACAAATATAACAACAAATTAGTGTTAGATATATTTTCTGGAATAAAGACTTTTTACACATATTTCAGTACCGTACCACTAACTAATTTAAGAAGTTTGAGTTTGGTATCTTTCACAAACCATCTCATACTGATACCACTATCCATAGTTCTTCTCTTCACCCATATACTCATAAGATGGCAGCCTTTAATAGTTACATTCATAGACTTTTAAATATCCCTCTTTCACCCTTGGAATATAATAATGAATTGAATATTATTAAACAATTGGCTGTTAATAATGGCTACGACCCTGAAATTATAGAATGTTTAATTAAGAAGGTTCATTACAAAAAACAATTAACAAAGTTTTTCCTTTACCCAAAGAAAACATAAAGAAATATATCGTAATGTCATTCATAGGCCCACTTTCAAATAAAATATCTAAACACTCTAAAAAGTTGAACATTAATGTGGCATTTAAAACTAATAAAACTCTACAAAATATAATAAAAAACAATAAAACCAAAACAAAAAAACAAAAAATATCAGGTGTATATAAATTGAAGTGTGGCACATGTGACAATGTCTATACAGGACAAACTGGTAGACCTTTTATCTCTCGGATAAAGGAACACATGAGAGCATATAACAGAAATTTAGAAAATTCAAAATATGCTAACCACCTATTCCAATTTAATCATTGTTTCGATCCAAATTTTGAAATTTTACATATTTGTGATAAGGGTAAGAAGTTAGATCTTTTGGAGGCTGTAGAAATTAATAAATTTAAAAGTAGTAAAAAACTGTTAAATTCTCAACTTGATTTGAATTAATCCCCTTTGTAAAATTAAAAAATTTAAATAAATATTGTTGTATTGTTGCTTAGATCAGTTGGAACACAATTCATAATTTGTTAACATGTCTGAAGAAGGTACAGTGTACCGAAACAGCTGTCACTGAATTATATAATAAATATGAAAATCAATTTTTATTTTATTTAATTTATTTTTATTTAATTAATAAATTTAAGAATTGTTTTATTGTTTCTAACACCTATAAAAATGACTGAAATTTCACAGAAATTAAATGAAACCATAGACATGATTCAGATATTTGTTTTTGTAATTAACAGCCGTAGATTTTTAGTTTTTATGGTTGTTATGGAAACAAGTGTTTAGACTTAGGTTGAGAAATCGGCCTTTTTTTTTTTATTTCTCGCTATTTGTAATTCTTTCAACTATTTTCTACATTTTATGGAATGTTAAGATGCGTGTTTTGTGTTTTAAATCCATTTAAACTTTAATTTAGTCTACCGCTGTGGTTCCGAGGCAGCGTTGCTACCTCGTATGCTGCGGGCACGGGTTCGATCCCCGGTCGGACAAGTTTCCTCGGTGATGTTTTTTATTAATATTTTTCCTCGTCAATTGTAAGACAAATTTTGGAAACTTTAAGGCCCGAACGGTCGCTAACACCATCCGGTCATCATTAGTATTTTCGCCATGTTTAGTAGGCCTATGAATGCATGAGAAAACGTGTGTTTCGTCTTGATGATCGGAGGAGGCCCTGGATTGAACTAATCATTCAAGCTCCCTAGAGCTTCTTCATGTCTTGTGCGACAGTTCGCTGACCCGGGCGGTGCGTGACGGTGACTAACACGTGTTCATAATTCTTGCGCACGTTTTATTTGTGGTATTCGCAAATTTGACCAAGTTACACCGTCCCTGGAACAATTATCGTGGCTTCGTCTAAGAGATCGTAGAACTGTCCATTCACTATCCCTTCTCTATAAAATCCTTCACACATCATCGCCTAATTATTTATCACGCCGCTTCATCAGACTATCCGACACACATGATCTTGACACTCGATACCACCAGCACATTGTCCTTTATATCCCTCCTTATCACACTGTATATTATTCATTATCTTTTACGGTCTCACTTACCAAAACATGGAATTCCCTTCCGCCCTATGTCAGAGACTGTCAAACTATAACATCCTTCAAAAACAAATTAAATAATTATTTAATAACAAACTAACTTATACATCTCACTGATAGTATTCTTTTAACAATTAATAAATTTAATTATCTATGAAAATAATATTAAGATTAACAAATATTTTCTTTTGTTTTGTTTTAAATATTGTACAAACGTAAAATTAGTTTTCTATATCTCATTATTTTTCTTTGTTTTATATATACATTAGACAGGGACAATTTAATATGTCTTGATTGTATACATTTTATTATTAGTTTTAGTCTTAATTTTAACTAACATTAACTAGTTGCATTATAGATCGTAATATAATAGATATTATCTTTTTGATCAAATTTTTATTTAGTATTTAATATTAGAGTTCATTGTGATTGTTATATTCTGATGTAATATATGTTTGCCCTGGTGAGTGGAAGAGAAGGGTACATGGCCTTAACTCCACCAGGCTAAATAAATAAATAAATAACACTGCCCAAAATAATTTTAAAAATTAAGATAATAATCCAACCAATTTAATTTATAAAATTATAAAACTCTAAGTGTGCTGCTAATTCCTTCGTGGCTAACAAGAATGGATTGTGGTTCAAACCCGAGAGGCTTGTGACATTTAGAAGTTCCTGTAAGGCGAGAGATAGAGAAGAAGAAGCAGAATAAAAGGAAGCTTTAATTTAAATTATATAATTAATATAAATTCTAATCAATCTTGGCAATTAATTTTCAATTCCATTAACACAGTTTAACCTCTCACCTTACACACGCAACCCGGATCTTACAATGACACTACCTGTAGGGAGAGGGATTTTAACTATGGATCACATGCATATATTTTTGACCACACGACGACATGGAGGGCCTATCCGAATGAGTGATCAGCTCAATGTCAGGGCCTCCTCCGAGACAACACAACATTAAGACGAAACACACATTCATACTAAACACAGTGAATACGATAATGATTTGAGGGCCAGATGATGGGCCTTAAAGTGTCCTGACATTTGTCTTACAGATGAGGAAAAGTCCTGAAAAAATATCACCTAGGAAACTTGCCCCGGCCCTGCTGGGTAAGAGCTAACGTCGCTACCCCGAGACCACAATAGTGGACTGGAGGCAGTTCTTTTTTAATATAAATTATTTTTTCATTCCAATTCTGTTTCAACATAATTCAATACATTTCAAAATAATTAAATACAGGTATATTCAATCATATCGTGTCTTGGAGCTTTGTGAGTAGGTCTTTACCTGTAGGATTCATGAGCTGTCTACTTATTTATTGTAGATAATGCGACGTCGTGAAATATTCTTAATTTATAAATATTTACATCATTTCACGAATTGGAGATTAAATAGAACCTCTTCTCTTTTTTTTTTTTCATTTTCTGAAACATACAGGCATTTAGAGTATATTGGGCCTATTCATAAACTTTTTTTTTCTATGCCCCAGGTTGTCATTTCGATATTTCTGGTTCTCCTGGGGTTGGCTTAATTGTTACCCACTTCCGCCTACACGGCGGAATTACGTTACCCTGATGATATGACGGGTGATAACTGATAATGAATGAATGAATGAATGAATGAATGAATGAATGAATGGAATGTATTGCCTTTTTTTTCAAAAGAAAGGAAACACATACGCATTTACATTGCGCACGAGCCTGTTTGGCCGTATGTGCATTATTTTTTCATGAATAAAAACAAAAATAATCATAATATAAACAAATACCTACATGGCTACACACCTGAATGAAAATAATGAATGTATATAAGTACAATGTATGTCAACACTACATATACAATAATGCACATCTCCACTCATCCGTGAAAAGGCCTTGTGTGTGTATATATATGTCTCATTATCTATATTAATAATTAAAAAATGCTACAAAACAAATTTAAAAAAAGAGAGAAAAAACACACATATATACACACATTCCCACGCGCATACACACGCGATACCCCTGCCCCCGTCCCTGCAGACATCAAATACACTATCAGGCTATTCAACTTATCAGACCTACTTATTATATAATATAACTGAAGATCGAAAACAGACCATATTGAGATTCTTATTATTGATAATACAAATATACTTATAAGTGGAAAATATTGATGTAATAAACATAAATGAATTAGAAATGTCTTTGAAAACCACTAAGAATAGGAAAGCAACAGGATTAGATAATATAAATATGGAGTTAGTCAAATATAGTGGAATATTGTGTAAACTACGAATACTTCATCTAATTAATATATGTTGGCAGACCTATGGGATTCCAACCACTTGGAAAACAGCAATTGTGAAGAATATATTCAAAAGAGGAGACCGGAGAAATTGCGAGAATTACAGAGGGATTTGCTTAATGAATACTGGTTACAAGATATATACGAAAATAATAAATAATAGATTGAGAAACATAACAGAAGTAATAATAAATTAAAATCAAAGTGGATTCAGAAAGGGAAGGTCATGTATAGACAATGTCTTTACACAGAAACAACTGATAGAAAAGAGAAGAGAACATAACTTAGAAACTCACATAGGATTTATAGATTTGGATAAGGCCTTCGATCGAGTAAACAGACAAAAATTATGGGAAATATTACGAATGAAAGGATACCCGCTGTGCCTTGTTGAAACAATAAAGAAATTATATGAAGACACAAATATAATTATAGATACCGGATTCAAAAGAACAGATACAATCAAAACAAATACTGGATTACGACAAGGATGTAGTTTATCACCCACTTTGTTTAATATATATTATATATAGACGATATTTTTAAATAAATGGAAAGTTTTAGTGAATCCAGGAATAATAATGGATAATAAAGTGTGCATAAATAATCTTCTATTTGCTGACGATGTAATCATAATACAGAAAAATGAAGACAACTTACAAAAATCAATGCATGCATTAAATGAAATATGTAAATTATACGATCTAAAGATTTCTGTAAGGAAAACTAAGACCATGGCTTTTAGAGGAAGAGATCCAGTGAGATACAAAATTATTTTAGAAAATCAAAGTATAGAACAGGTGTCTAGTTTCAAATATTTGGGCTGTGATGTTGGCTACAATGTGCAAAGAGATATTGACTCCAAAATAAATAAATTTCAGACTGTGTGTGGAACAATACAGAGAACATTCAAAAATAAAATTAGAAAAGAAACCAAGGTAAAAATGTATAATGTTATGGCAGTTTCCACAATATTGTATGGATGTGAAACTTGGACTCCAGTGAAAAAGCAGGATAGAATACAGATGGCGGAGATGAGGTTCCTAAGACAAGTAAAAGGATGTACAAGACTGATAGAATAAGAAATGAGGATATAAGAGAAGAATTGAAAGTACAGCCTTTATTGGATAAAGTCACGAATTACAGACAGAAATGGATTGATCACATGGATGGAATGAGTAAAGAGAGATATCCATTGTTAGCTAGAAATTATCAAGCAAGAGGAAGACGTGATGTTGGAAGACCTAGAAGACGTTGGGCTGATGCATTATGAAGTCGGAACGGGCAATTGCCTAATCCCTGGAGTGATGATGATATATCCTTATTGATCTCCAATTTTGCTATCCCTCAACTTCCTTACTGTATCCAAACATTTGCATGTTTTCACTTCACTCTCGATCCGTCCTAAAAGATCCCAGCACGCCACTCTCCCACGATTTGACCTGAGAAATCTCCCCGGCAGAAACTGTAAGCTATGTTAACAAATGGTGATGAAACGCCAGGAAGGTTCTTAACCTAAACTTAACCTAAATTCCAGACCATGGTCAACCACAGGAATAATCCCCTTTAAGGAAAAACTCCTATGGTTTGACCGGAAATCGAACGCGGTACCTAATGAACAGTAGTAAGAAACGCTGACTACTAGTCTATGAGGCTGTTCTTCTGTTTATAGTTCTTCTTCACTTCCTGGTTTAGGCAAGAGTTGCCTGTTCCGTCTTCACTAATAGATCTAAGACCATCTCTTCCGAGGACGTCCGACATCTCTTCTTCCTCTTGGAAAATAATGGAAGATTTTATTTGGTAATCTTCTTTCTTCCATTCTTTCTACATGTTCTTTCCACTGTATCTTGTTGTTAAATATCTTTTCTTTTATGGAGTAGATCTGCAGTTCTTCACGGATATCCTCGTTTCTTATCTGGTCCATTCTAGTGCAGCCTTTTACTCTTTTTAAAAATTTCATCTCGGCTGCTTGGATTTTACTTTCTTGTTTGGTAGTGGTAATCCAAGATTCACTCCCATACAAAAGGACAGGGACAGCCATTGTTTATAGTTAAATTATATATTTGAAACCTAAGAGAGGAAGTTAAAATCTACTTATGTATACAAGGTATTTTCAAAATGAGTTGAATTACAATATTTTCTCTGAAGTACTTTTAATTTATAAAAAGTTTAATGTTGTGCGTTGATATCTTCCGCACTATATGTTATGTTTGTAAAAATGTAGCTAATTAAAGTCTCGTACTGAAATCGTGCAGCTGCGTTACAGTGACCCAACTCCGTCCGCAATCATATATCAACTACATAGTTGCAAATAATACAAAACAGAAACAATAACACTTTAAAAAGTTGAACATTAATGTGGCATTTAAAACTAATAAAACTCTATAAAATATAATAAAAAACAATAAAACCAAAACAAAAAAAGAAAAATTATCAGGTGTATATAAATTGAAGTGTGGCACATTGTGACAATGTATATATAGGACAAACTGGTAGACCTTTTATCTCTCGGATAAAGGAACACATGAGAGCATATAACAGAAATTTAGAAAATTCAAAATATGCTAACCACCTATTCCAATTTAATCATTGTTTCGATCCAAATTTTGAAATTTTACATATTTGTGATAAGGGTAAGAAGTTAGATCTTTTGGAGGCTGTAGAAATTAATAAATTTAAAAGTAGTAAGAAACTGTTAAATTCTCAACTTGATTTGAATGAATCCCCTTTCTTAAATTAAAAAATTTAAATAAATATTGTTGTATTGTTGCTTAGATCAGTTGGAACACAATTCATAATTTGTTAACATGTCTGAAGAAGGTACAGTGTACTGAAACAGCTGTCACTGAATTATATAATAAATATGAAAATCAAATAAAACTACGTTTTATTTTTATTTAATTAAGAAACAATAACTTTCGCTAAACTGTTTATTGCTGAATCAAGAAATATGATTAACTGTAGATTAAATAAATATTCAAGTATTCAAAAATCAGAAACTGATTTTAATAAATGTATTATACAGTATGTGAGTGATGACTTTATGAAAACCAGATAAAATAAGAACAGTTAGGTATCGTACACTACGATGAGCAAGACATGTGGCATGAATGGAAAATGAAAGAGGGGCATGGAAACTCCTTGCAGGAAAATCAGAAGCAAAGCGTCCAGTAGGTGGGCCAAGAATCAGGTGGGATAATCGCATTAACTATGATTTGAGAGAAGTGGATTATACAGGGAATGATTGCAAAAAATTAGTTCAAGGTAGGGATGTATGCAAAACTTATGCCCGTGCGGACATGAACCTATATGTGTGATAGGGCCAGTGAGTTAGTTAGTTAGTTAGTTAGTTAGTTAGTCAGTGCTTCATGCAGTAATAGCAGCAATAAAATGTGTAAATTGCCAACAAATATAATATGAAAATTTCCACTTCAAAATCCAAAACAATGGCAATGTGTGGAAAAAACATACAACGGGTGAAAATTGAGATTGATGGAAAAATTATAGAACAAGTGGCAGATTTCTCTTACTTAGGAAGTGTATTTGCAGAGTATAATAGTGACATTGATTCAAAATTACAAATATATAATAAAATGAATGGGGTAATACGAAGACATTTTGGTAAACAGATGAGGACAGAGACAAAACTAAGATTACATAACATCACATCAAAAGCTGCTCTAAAATACGGAAGTGAAATTTGGATTTTAAATATAAGAAACTCTCATAAACTTCAAGTAAGCCAAATGCGCTTCTTACGATCATTGTTAGGAGTTAATAGACTGGATCACCAAAGGAACACTATTATCAGAGGAAAACTTGGAGTAACAAGTTTAAATGAAGATATACAAAGATACCAACAAGAATGGAAAAATCATGTGAGGAGAATGGCAAGAAATAGACTTCCAAAATTGGCATTCCAATATACCTCAACTGGACATAGGGACCAAGGAAGACCGAAACATCGGTGGAAAGATCAAGACCATCTTCGCTAGGTTTACCGTACAGGCCACATGGCCTAAAACGAATTTGTTCATGATGATGATGATGATGAAAATGTGTAAGTTTATTTAAAATTATATAGTTACACAGAGTAGCTTTATCCAGTTACATAAAAACACTTCAGATCCCCGAAACGAAATTTTTAGAATATATAACAATTATTAACGAAAACTTACTCTCCCTATATCTCTCTTTCTCTCTGTCTTTCTCCATGATAGAGCTTCGATTGTGTTTAAATTGAAATATACAAAAAAAAGCATAGTACAGAAAATCCAATTACATGAATTCTAAAATATTAGGTAATTTAGTCAATGTGACATATTTTCACTGAATGCTGATAACACATTACTTGAATTTGAAAACAACTGGGATTCCTGCCAGATGGTTGCACGACATACATTAAGAATTGAAGATTTCAACATATAGGATTGTGCAATGAACCTGCGGACAGATAATATATCTCTCCGAGGAACTACATTCCTATTTTTTGTAACAGTGAATTCCCCACAAATATTAAACCAAAAAATGATCTTTCCTATTTTTAATTTTCATTCTGAATGTTTAAAGTATGATAATAAAGCCAACTCGTGGATAACTTTCTCTGAATGAAATTCACTTTATTATAGATAACAAGGGAAAATGTATTTCCACTCAATAGAAGGATATCATATTATATAAAATGTGGATATATGCTGGACCAACTTACACATAAAAATGACAGTTTGAAGTTTATTTAATGGTAGTAAGTAATTAATTATTATTATTGTTATTATTATTATCACTATTATTATTATCACTATTATTATTATTATTATCACTATTATTATTATTATTATCACTATTATTATTATTATCGCTATTATTATTATCACTATTATTATTATTATCACTATTATTATTATCACTATTATTATTATCACTATTATTATTATTATCACTATTATTATTATCACTATTATTATTATCACTATTATTATTATTATTATTATTATTATTATTATTATTATTATTATTATTATTATTATTTTTAATCTGAGGAGAATGGCAAGAAATAGGCTTCCAAAATTGGCATTCCAATATACCCCAATTGGACATAGGGACCAAGGAAGACCAAAACATCGGTGGAAAGATCAAGACCATCTTCGCTAGGTTTACCGTACAGGCCACATGGCCTAAAACGAATTTGTTCATGATTATTATTATTATTATTATTATTATTATTATTATTATTATTATTATTATTATTATTATTATTATTATTATTATTATTATTATTATTATTTATGTTATCTGATCCTCCGCTATGGTCCAGTAGTGACTCAAACGCAGCGAGCCTGGGTTCGATTCCCGGTCGGGATAAGTTTTTTATAGAGGATTTTTTTGGTCTTTTATATCTGTAAAGTCCACCGCTGTGGTCTCGAGATAGCGTGCTGCCTTGTCACGCAGCGGGCCCAGGTTCGATCCCCGTCGGGGCAGTTTTTCTGAGTGAGGTTTTTATCGGGTTTTATCTCACCTGTAAGACAAATGTCAGGAAAAATTTAAGGCCCAAACGGTCCCCGAAATCATATGGACATCATCATCATCCTTATCATTATCATCATCACCATCATCACCCTTCACCGGTGTGGAAAGCAACGGCAAGCTACCACACCTACAATTCCCTAGTAAAGCTGCAAGCATAGCATGAAAATGCTATGATTGCAGTGAAGGACCTGCCTTCGGGCAGAATTACTATGGATGGATGGATATCTGTAATACAAATGTAAGAAAACTTTAAGGTCCAAATAATTTCCTAATATAATCTGAGCATCATAACCACCCTTATCATATTCACCTTGTTTACAGTAGTATGAATGTGTGAGTGAATGGTGTGTATTGTTTTAAATATTTGTGTTGACTAGGAAGTGGCCCTAGCTTTGAGCTGATTAATCATCCGGGAAGGCGCTCTGTGTCATTCTGTGATCTGAAAAGTATGTACATGATCCAGAAATAAAATCCTCTTCCGACACAGGTCGTGACCCGTGAGGCATTGACCTTCAAAGGGTGAGGTTGAACTAAGGAAAAGTAAGAAAAATTATACTATAAACTGAAGATATTCTATTCCACTTCAGGTATTCAAATATACTTGCCATATGTAAGCGATTCCTTACTGATGCACATGGATTGGTTACCCAAATGAACTCTTGTACCTGTAAGTTTTATAACGATTCAATTTGATTAGAAAGTTTTATGAAATTTAATACGTTTACACAAGGTATATTCAGTACATTACAGCTTTGAATGTAGAATCCAATAAGTTATAATAATATTTTGATTCCAATTTTTAAACTACATAATATATGTGAACAATATAATCTCAAAATATCCATAGAAAAAACTGAGGTAATGGCATTTCAAGGGAAAAATCAAATCAGATCCAAAATAGTAATAGGAAACAAAATCATAGAACAGGTGAACCATCTCAATTATCTAGGATGTGACATTTCATTTAATTATGATAATGATATAAATAATAAAATAGCAAAATTCCAGGGAATATGTGGTACGATAAAACGATCACTAAATAACAAAACAACAAGAGAGACCCGATTGAAATTTTATAAAATGTTGGTAGTACCGGTACTGCTCTATGGATCAGAAGCCTGGATACATAAAAAACAAGATCTAAGTAGGATAACGGCGGCAGAAATGAAATTTTTGAGATCTGGTAAAGGATGCACTAAGAAGACAGAATCAAGAACACAGAAATAAGACAGGAACTTGAAATATTTGCAATAACTGATAAAATGGATACATACAGACAAAAATGGAAGCAACACATAGACAGAATGAATTAAGATAGATATCCAAAACAAATAACAAAATACAAACCTAAAGGCACCCAAGATGTGGGCAGACCTAGAAAGAGATGGGCTGAAGTCGGAACGGGTCAACAGACCTAATCCATGAATGCAGATGATGATGATGATGATTCCAATTTCTATATCTAAATATAAAACCCATATTTTAAATGGCAAGAATGTATTTTTAAAATATTTGGTTTTTCGTTGAACGAACAGACAATTTTAAAAATTTTATAGTATTTTTCCTACAACGAAACGAATATTTTGATCATGTTTGAGATTGTTTCTTATTTACACAGTTCTTACTGTTTGTAGTTTATAGAAGCAAAGAAACGGAAGTAATTTAATTTTAGAAAATTCTGAAATTTCTTTAAAAATT
Source organism: Diploptera punctata (assembly GCA_030220185.1). NCBI lineage: Eukaryota > Metazoa > Arthropoda > Insecta > Blattodea > Blaberidae > Diploptera > Diploptera punctata. The sequence continues at coordinate 345,111 of JASPKZ010007503.1, forward strand.
AGTTTCTTATTCATTTTTAAAGAAGGGACAATACATCCATCTCTTTTGAATCCGAGATTTATATGTTTGATCCCAATAGAGGATGAATTTTTCGGACGATAAACAGTAGACCGCGGTGGCCTGGTGGTTATGTTCCTTGTCTCTAGTTCCGAGGGATGTGGGTTCAAACCGCGCCGTGGTCGGTGATTTTTATGATGGAAATATCCAAGGAAAAAGTTTTCCGGGGGGACTTTAACCCGTGGGACCCGAGTATTAAAACTTTCAGACTCTTATAAGAACCACAAGCCTGAATTAAAATGTCTGTGCAAAATTTACCGACCGTTTTCCATCCACTAAATGCCTCACGCAAGCCTCTAGGTCGACTCCCTATCACTCGATGTCATGAGCGTAACTACTTTAAAACTTGCTCAATGATTTCCCATTGGGGACCGCCTGAATACTGGCACAAGGAAAAAAAAGAGCTTGAGAAAAAATAGTATTGTTCGTAAAGAGTTAAAAGCTATCGCTGTTTATCATATGCGTGTCCATGTTATAGAATCCTCATAGGGCTACTTTTATTATTACTTTCCTCATTAGAAGATTGCCTCAAGGACAAAGTGATAACAGACAATTAATTTTTGGAATTGATGAAATATATTTTGTAAATACATTTTAAAAAATTCTAATTATAGGCCTAATTAAAGTAGGGCCTATACATACTATAAAGTAGAAATTTTGTAAATATGGTTTCTTAAAATTGAAATTGATCATGTAATGGCAGCGATGGCAATTTTAGAAAGATACTCCCTGTCCAAATCTAAGGAATTCCAAAATTTGGCTAAGAATATTCTTGACAAATCCTCATGTATTTCTGACGTCGAAATTCTCCTCGGTATAACAATGAAGAAGAAGGAGAGAAAGAGGGAGTGAGGAGAGAGGGAGAGAGAGAGGGTAAGTAGAGGAGGGGAGAGGGAGGAGAGGGAGAGGGAGAGCGGGAGAGGGAAGGAGAGAGAGGGAGCGAGGGAGAGGGAGAGGGGAGAGGAGAGAGGGAGAGGAGAGAGGGAGAGGGAGAGGGCGAGAGGGAGATGGAGGCAGGGGA
>JASPKZ010007504.1:0-153796 GCA_030220185.1 Diploptera punctata
ATATTATCATAATTCTTTAGGTCCAATTTCCTATGGTGTAGCTTTTCAAGAAAATAGCGTTTTTATGATTTAGGTTCTGATTGCTGAGATGACTTTTTAGCAGGTATTGATGGATACTTTATGTTATACTATAGGGGCACTGATGCATTGTTAATATACATAATTTAGGTCAATTTCTATGGTTAGTTTCCGAGCAAATAGCGTTTTTATGATTTAGGTTCTCATGCTGAGGATGACTATTTTAGCAGGTATTGATGGATACTTTATGTTATACTATAGGGGCACTGATGCATTGTTAATATATATAATTTAGGTCAATTCCTATGGTTAGTTTCCGAGAAAATAGCGTTTTTATGATTTAGGTTCTGATGCTGAGGATGACTATTTTAGCAGGTATTGATGGATACTTTATGTTATACTATAGGGGCACTGATGCATTGTTAATATACATAATTTAGGTCAATTTCTATGGTTAGTTTCCGAGCAAATAGCGTTTTTATGATTTAGGTTCTCATGCTGAGGATGACTATTTTAGCAGGTATTGATGGATACTTTATGTTATACTATAGGGGCACTGATGCTTGCTTGTTATATACATAATTTAGGTCAATTCCTATGGTTAGTTTCAGAGCAAATATCGTTTTTAATGATTTAGGTTCTCATGCTGAGGATGACTATTTTAGCAGGTATTGATGGATACTTTATGTTATACTATAGGGGCACTGATGCATTGTTAATATATATAATTTAGGTCAATTCCTATGGTTAGTTTCCGAGAAAATAGCGTTTTTATGATTTAGGTTCTCATGCTGAGGATGACTATTTTAGCAGGTATTGATGGATACTTTATGTTATACTATAGGGGCACTGATGCATTGTTTAATATACATAATTTTAGGTCAATTTCTATGGTTAGTTTCCGAGCAAATAGCGTGTTTTATGATTTAGGTTCTCATGCTGAGGATGACTATTTTAGCAGGTTTGATGGATCCTTTATGTTATACTATAGGGGCACTGATGCATTGTTAATATACATAATTTAGGTCAATTTCTATGGTTAGTTTCCGAGCAAATAGCGTTTTTATGATTTAGGTTCTATGCTGAGGATGGCTATTTTAGCAGGTATTGATGGATACTTTATGTTATACTATAGGGGCACTGATGCATTGGTTAATATACATAATTTAGGTCAATTTCTATGGTTAGTTTCCGAGCAAATAGCGTTTTTTTTATGATTAGGTTCTGATGCTGAGGATGACTATTTTAGCAGGTATTGATGGATACTTTATGTTATACTATAGGGGCACTGATGCATTGTTAATATACATAATTTAGGTCAATTTCTATGGTTAGTTTCCGAGCAAATAGCGTTTTTATGATTAGGTTCTGATGCTGAGGATGACTATTTTTAGCAGTATTGATGGATACTTTATGTTATACTATAGGGGCACTGATGCATTGTTAATATACATAATTTAGGTCAATTCCTATGGTTAGTTTCAGAGAAAATAGCGTTTTTATGATTTAGGTTCTGATGCTGAGGATGGCTATTTTAGCAGGTATTGATGGATACTTTATGTTATACTATAGGGGCACTGATGCATTGTTAATATACATAATTTAGGTCAATTCCTATGGTTAGTTTCAGAGAAAATAGCGTTTTTATGATTTAGGTTCTGATGCTGAGGATGACTATTTTAGCAGGTATGTGATGGATACTTATGTTATAATACTATAGGGGCACTGATGCATTGTTAATATACATAATTTAGGTCAATTTCTATGGTTAGTTTCCGAGCAAATAGCGTTTTTATGATTTAGGTTCTCATGCTGAGGATGACTATTTTAGCAGGTATTGATGGATACTTTATGTTATACTATAGGGGCACTGATGCATTGTTAATATATATAATTTAGGTCAATTCCTATGGTTAGTTTCCGAGAAAATAGCGTTTTTATGATTTAGGTTCTGATGCTGAGGATGACTATTTTAGCAGGTATTGATGATACTTTATGTTATACTATAGTGGCACTGATGCATTGTTTAATATACATAATTTAGGTCAATTTCTATGGTTAGTTTCCGAGCAAATAGCGTTTTTATGATTTAGGTTCTCATGCTGAGGATGACTATTTTAGCAGGTATTGATGGATACTTTATGTTATACTATAGGGGCACTGATGCCATTGTTAATATACATAATTTAGGTAATTCTCTATGGTTAGTTTCCGAGAAATAGCGTTTTATGATTTGGTTCTCATGCTGAGGATGACTATTTTAGCAGGTATGATGGATACTTTATGTTATACTATAGGGGCACTGATGCATTGTTAATATATATAATTTAGGTCAATTCCTATGGTTAGTGTTCCGAGAAAATAGCGTTTTTATGATTTAGGTTCTCATGCTGAGGATGACTATATTTTAGGCAGGTATTGATGGATACTTTTATGTTATACTATAGGGGCACTGATGCATTGTTAATATACATAATTAGGTCACTTCCTATGGTTAGTTTCCGAAGCAAATAGCGTTTTTATGATTTAGGTTCTCATGCTGAGGATGACTATTTTAGCAGGTATTGATGGATACTTTATGTTATACTATAGGGGCACTGATGCATTGTTAATATACATAATTTAGGTCAATTTCTATGGTTAGTTTCCGAGAAAATAGCGTTTTTATGATTTAGGTTCTGATGCTGAGGATGACTATTTTAGCAGGTATTGATGGATACTTTATGTTATACTATAGGGGCACTGATGCATTGTTAATATACATAATTTAGGTCAATTTCTATTGTTAGTTTCCGAGCAAATAGCGTTTTTATGATTTAGGTTCTCATGCTGAGGATGACTATTTTAGCAGGTATTGATGGATACTTTATGTTATACTATAGGGGCACTGATGCATTGTTAATATACATAATTTAGGTCAATTCCTATGGTTAGTTTTCCGAGCAAATAGCGTTTTTTATGATTTAGGTTCTGATGCTGAGGATGACTATTTTAGCAGTATTGATGGATACTTTATGTTATACTATATGGGGCACTGATGCATTGTTAATATACATAATTTAGGTCAATTTCTATGGTTAGTTTCCGAGCAAATAGCGTTTTTATGATTTAGGTTCTCATGCTGAGGATGACTATTTTAGCAGGTATTGATGGATACTTTATGTTATACTATAGGGGCACTGATGCATTGTTAATATACATAATTTAGGTCAATTCCTATGGTTAGTTTCCGAGCAAATAGCGTTTTTATGATTTAGGTTCTGATGCTGAGGATGACTATTTTAGCAGGTATTGATGGATACTTTATGTTATACTATAGGGGCACTGATGCATTGTTAATATACATAATTTAGGTCAATTTCTATTGTTAGTTTCCGAGCAAATAGCGTTTTTATGATTTAGGTTCTGATGCTGAGGATGACTATTTAGCAGGTATTGATGGATACTTTATGTTATACTATAGGGGCACTGATGCATTGTTAATATACATAATTTAGGTCAATTTCTATTGTTAGTTTCCGAGCAAATAGCGTTTTTATGATTTAGGTTCTCATGCTGAGGATGACTATTTTAGCAGGTATTGATGGATACTTTATGTTATACTATAGGGGCACTGATGCATTGTTAATATACATAATTTAGGTCAATTTCTATGGTTTAGTTTCCGAGCAAATACGTTTTTTATGATTTAGGTTCTGATGCTGAGGATGACTATTTTAGCAGGTATTGATGGATACTTTATGTTATACTATAGGGCACTGATGCATGTTAATATACATAATTTAGGTCAATTTCTATTGTTAGTTTCCGAGCAAATAGCGTTTTTATGATTTAGGTTCTGATGCTGAGGATGACTATTTTAGCAGGTATTGATGGATACTTTATGTTATACTATAGGGGCACTGATGCATTGTTAATATACATAATTTAGGTCAATTTCTATTGTTAGTTTCCGAGCAAATAGCGTTTTTATGATTTAGGTTCTCATGCTGAGGATGACTATTTTAGCAGGTATTGATGGATACTTTATGTTATACTATAGGGGCACTGATGCATTGTTAATATACATAATTTAGGTCAATTTCTATTGTTAGTTTCCGAGCAAATAGCGTTTTTATGATTTAGGTTCTCATGCTGAGGATGACTATTTTAGCAGGTATTGATGGATACTTTATGTTATACTATAGGGGCACTGATGCATTGTTAATATATATAATTTAGGTCAATTCCTATGGTTAGTTTCCGAGAAAATAGCGTTTTTATGATTTAGGTTCTGATGCTGAGGATGACTATTTTAGCAGGTATTGATGGATACTTTATGTTTATACTATAGCGGCCCTGATGCATTGTTAATATATATAATTTGGGGTCAATTCCTATGGTTAGTTTCCGAGAAAATAGCGTTTTTATGGTTTAGGTTCTGATGCTGAGGATGACTATTTTAGCAGGTATTGATGGATACTTTATGTTATACTATAGGGGCCCTGATGCATTGTTAATATATATAATTTGGGTCAATTCCTATGGTTAGTTTCCGAGAAAATAGCGTTTTTTATGGTTTAGGTTCTGATGCTGAGGATGACTATTTTAGCAGGTATTGATGGATACTTTATGTTATACTATAGGAGCCCTGATGCATTGTTAATATATATAATTTGGGTCAATTCCTATTGTTAGTTTCCGAGAAAATAGCGTTTTTATGGTTTAGGTTCTGATGCTGAGGATGACTATTTTAGCAGGTATTGATGGATACTTTATGTTATACTATAGGGGCACTGATGCATTGTTAATATATATAATTTGGGTCAATTCCTATGGTTAGTTTCCGAGAAAATAGCGTTTTTATGGTTTAGGTTCTGATGCTGAGGATGACTATTTTAGCAGGTATTGATGGATACTTTATGTTATACTATAGGGGCACTGATGCATTGTTAATATATATAATTTGGGTCAATTCCTATGGTTAGTTTCCGAGAAAATAGCGTTTTTATGATTTAGGTTCTGATGCTGAGGATGACTATTTTAGCAGGTATTGATGGATACTTTATGTTATACTATAGGGGCACTGATGCATTGTTAATATATATAATTTAGGTCAATTCCTATGGTTAGTTTCCGAGAAAATAGCGTTTTTATGGTTTAGGTTCTGATGCTGAGGATGACTATTTTAGCAGGTATTGATGGATACCTTATGTTATACTATAGGGGCACTGATGCATTGTTAATATATATAATTTGGGTCAATTCCTATGGTTAGTTTCCGAGAAAATAGCGTTTTTATGGTTTAGGTTCTGTTGCTGAGGATGACTATTTTAGCAGGTATTGATGGATACTTTATGTTATACTATAGGGGCACTGATGCATTGTTAATATATATAATTTAGGTCAATTCCTATGGTTAGTTTCCGAGAAAATAGCGTTTTTATGGTTTAGGTTCTGATGCTGAGGATGACTATTTTAGCAGGTATTGATGGATACTTTATGTTATACTATAGGGGCCCTGATGCATTGTTAATATATATAATTTGGGTCAATTCCTATGGTTAGTTTCCGAGAAAATAGCGTTTTTATGGTTTAGGTTCTGATGCTGAGGATGACTATTTTAGCAGGTATTGATGGATACTTTATGTTATACTATAGGGGCCCTGATGCATTGTTAATATATATAATTTGGGTCAATTCCTATGGTTAGTTTCCGAGAAAATAGCGTTTTTATGGTTTAGGTTCTGATGCTGAGGATGACTATTTTAGCAGGTATTGATGGATACTTTATGTTATACTATAGGGGCACTGATGCATTGTTAATATATATAATTTAGGTCAATTCCTATGGTTAGTTTCCGAGAAAATAGCGTTTTTATGGTTTAGGTTCTGATGCTGAGGATGACTATTTTAGCAGGTATTGATGGATACTTTATGTTATACTATAGGGGCACTGATGCATTGTTAATATATATAATTTGGGTCAATTCCTATGGTTAGTTTCCGAGAAAATAGCGTTTTTATGGTTTAGGTTCTGATGCTGAGGATGACTATTTTAGCAGGTATTGATGGATACTTTATGTTATACTATAGGGGCCCTGATGCATTGTTAATATATCTAATTTTGGGTCAATTCCTATGGTTAGTTTCCGAGAAAATAGCGTTTTTATGGTTTAGGTTCTGATGCTGAGGATGACTATTTTAGCAGGTATTGATGGATACTTTATGTTATACTATAGGGGCACTGATGCATTGTTAATATATATAATTTAGGTCAATTCCTATGGTTAGTTTCCGAGAAAATAGCGTTTTTATGGTTTAGGTTCTGATGCTGAGGATGACTATTTTAGCAGGTATTGATGGATACTTTATGTTATACTATAGGGGCACTGATGCATTGTTAATATATATAATTTGGGTCAATTCCTATGGTTAGTTTCCGAGAAAATAGCGTTTTTATGGTTTAGGTTCTGATGCTGAGGATGACTATTTTAGAAGGTATTGATGGATACTTTATGTTATACTATAGGGGCACTGATGCATTGTTAATATATATAATTTAGGTCAATTCCTATGGTTAGTTTCCGAGAAAATAGCGTTTTTATGGTTTAGGTTCTGATGCTGAGGATGACTATTTTAGCAGGTATTGATGGATACTTTATGTTATACTATAGGGGCACTGATGCATTGTTAATATATATAATTTGGGTCAATTCCTATGGTTAGTTTCCGAGAAAATAGCGTTTTTATGGTTTAGGTTCTGATGCTGAGGATGACTATTTTAGCAGGTATTGATGGATACTTTATGTTATACTATAGGGGCACTGATGCATTGTTAATATATATAATTTAGGTCAATTCCTATGGTTAGTTTCCGAGAAAATAGCGTTTTTATGATTTTGGTTCTGATGCTGAGGATGACTATTTTAGCAGGTATTGATGGATACTTTATGTGATACTTAAGGGGGGCACCTGATTTGACATTGTTTAATATATATATTTAAGGTCACTTTCTATGGTTAGTTTCCGAGCAAATAGCGTTTTTATGATTTAGGTTCTCATGCTGAGGATGACTATTTTAGCAGGTATTGATGGATACTTTATGTTATACTATAGGGGCACTGATGCATTGTTAATATACATAATTTAGGTCAATTTCTATTGTTAGTTTCCGAGCAAATAGCGTTTTTATGATTTAGGTTCTCATGCTGAGGATGACTATTTTAGCAGGTATTGATGGATACTTTATGTTATACTATAGGGGCACTGATGCATTGTTAATATACATAATTTAGGTCAATTTCTATTGTTAGTTTCCGAGCAAATAGCGTTTTTATGATTTAGGTTCTCATGCTGAGGATGACTATTTTAGCAGGTATTGATGGATACTTTATGTTATACTATAGGGGCACTGATGCATTGTTAATATATATAATTTAGGTCAATTCCTATGGTTAGTTTCAGAGAAAATAGCGTTTTTATGATTTAGGTTCTCATGCTGAGGATGACTATTTTAGCAGGTATTGATGGATACTTTATGTTATACTATAGGGGCACTGATGCATTGTTAATATACATAATTTAGGTCAATTTCTATTGTTAGTTTCCGAGCAAATAGCGTTTTTATGATTTAGGTTCTCATGCTGAGGATGACTATTTTAGCAGGTATTGATGGATACTTTATGTTATACTATAGGGGTTCTGATGCATTGTTAATATATATTCTAGCTGGCCAGGCGAACGTTGTATCGCCTTTAAATATTTTTACGTTAATTTTTCCGAATCTGCTATTCGGGGCGGAAACAAATCCAACAAATCAATGATCATAAAAATCGGTGCAGCCGTTCTTGAGTTATAAATAGTGTAACTAATCCGACTTTGTTATTTATATATGTTATAATTAAATGTTTAACATTGAGCAATGCAAGCTTAATATGGAATGATAAGAAAAATAAATGCCTGGACGGGATTCGAACCCGGATCTCTGAGTTCCGGGTTCGAATCCCGTCCAGGCATTTATTTTTCTTATTATTCCATATATATGAGTCCCGGCCACGCGTTTCTGTTGCTAAGGTATACGTTAAATTATGTTGTAGTGAACTAAGTGAGCAATCTAAATCAGAAAGTTTTTCATACAATTTTTTATTTCTGGTACGGTAACTACATCCGGTATAAATATGTGGAAGTGGTTTTGTTGATTGAGATGAATTTATGTTGTCTGCATTCTCAGTATCATCCATAAGTGTATCATAAGGATTATATACATTTATTGATGGAACATTTTGAGGAGGCTTGCTGATTTCATTATACTTTCGTTTTTTTCTACGAACTTGCTGGCAGTTAGGATTCTCATTATCATCAAGAAGTCTCTGTATAGTAATATCATCTTGTGATATATTATAGTCGTCTTCTTTTTCATTTAATTGAGGCATGGACATTGTTTCTGTAATATTAGGCATATTATTATAACTAACAGACTTACTTACAATTCTGTTATTCCGTTCCTTAGGTCCTTCATATGTTTTTAAATTGGCATTCTTCTTAATTGTAAGATTTATGTTACATAGGACTCTACCAATTAGCGGAAATTCACTTGATATCTTATCATTCATGGTCTCTAGAATTGATTCGCCATATTGTACAATGTCAATTCTCGGTCCAGTTAAATTTAAATGAAGTTGCTGTCTTTCAGCCAGATTACTTAAAACTAATACTTACACACGAAATTAATATTATTATCAATATATTGAAAATAAAATAAACACAAACACACTTAAATTATGAAATAATCAATATTTGTAATTCAATTGATATTCGCGGTTGCAACAAAAAACAGAGTCACCTGGTTAAATAATAAACCAATTACCTTACACTGCCATCTGTTAGAATCGTATGGAACTCACATATAATTATAACTCTTTGTTAAATAATAAATAATTTGTAATAAAAATAATGCGACTATAAATTTAGTTATAAACTACCCTAAGTCTCAAGTTGAATCAAACTGCACACAGTGTGCAACATTTTATTAAAATCGGTTCAGTAGTTTAGGATTCCATCGCGGACAAACAATGTGACACGTAATTTTTATAAATAAGATATATATATATATATATATGTATATATATATGTATATATATGTATATATATAAGAAAATGAATGTTTGTACTAGATTTGCTCAGTAGGGTAGTTGGTAGCGCACTGGGGTATCAATGCAGAGGTCCGGGTTCAAATCCCGTCCGGGCATATATATATTTCTTATCATGTTATATATATATATATATATATATATATATTCAACTAAGATGGTATGGACATATAATTAGAAGAAGGAACACAGAAACAAACAAAGAAGTTCTGAAATGGATACCTCCTGGAAAAGAAAACTTGGTAGACCAAAACCAACGTGGATAAAGGGAATTCAAGAATATATGAAAATAAATATAACAACAGAAGCAGATACGCAAGACCCGGAAGTCTAGAGGAAGAAAAAATTGTATATTTTGGTTGATACCCGTGTATATAACAGAAACAGTCCCAAAATAAATAAATAAATGAATAAATAAATATATATATATATACTCTGCTAGATAAGAAAATAAATGAAGATGTAAGAAATGAACTAAATATTTTCAAACTTACAGACCGAATGATTAAATATAGGAACGACTGGAAAGAACATATTGATAGAATTCCAGAAGGAAGATTTCCAAAATTATTGCTAAATTATAAACCGCACGGAAGGAGAAATGTTGGACGCCCACATAGAAGATGGTCTGAACAATTTCAACAATTCTAGCTTTCATGAAACTGTAACGAGGCAACAGGCGTAATCTCTGCATGGTGATGATATATATCTTAATATATAAAAATTTCCTATCACGTTGTTTGTCCGCGATGGAATCCTAAACTACTGAACCGATTTTAATAAAATTTTGCACACTGTGTGCAGTTTGATCCAACTTGAGACTTAGGGTAGTTTATAACTAAATTTATAGTCGCATTATTGTTTTATTGCAAATTATTTGTTTATTATTTAACAAAGAGTTATAATTATCTGTGAGTTCCATACTATTCTAACAGATGGCGGTGTAAGGTAATTTGGTAAGGTAATTGGTTTATTATTTAACAAAGAGAGATCCAGATGGCTGTGCTTTTTGTTGCAACCGCGAATTTCAATTGAATTACAAATATTGATTATTTCATAATTTAAGTGTGTTCAGTGTTTATTTTATTTTCAATATTATTAATTTCGTGTGTAAGTATTAGTTTTAAGTAATCTGGCTGAAAGACAGCAACTTAATTTATATTTTTAACGTATACCTTAGCCACAGCAACGCATGGGCGGGACTTATAATAATAATACTAATAATATAATAATAATAATAATAATAACATATTTTATTTATTCTGGCAAGATTTTTATTTATTCTGGCCCAGAGTTAAGGCCATAAGGCTTCTCTTCCATTCAACCAGCCACAAATACAAACAAATATTAGACAAATATAGATATACACTACTACTTCTAAACAGTTAAAGATTACAATAAATGTAGCAATGTAAATGTCATGTACAAACAACATTTTAATTAAGTTAATAACAATAATGATACGATAATAATAATAATAATAATAATAATAATTATTATTATTATGATTATTATTATAAGATACATATGATACATTATACGAGAAACACCAATTAAGATATATATCTTACACTGGGTAATGATGAAGTCGAGGTTAGAGCAAAATATAAAAATTTAGATTTCTTTTTTAAAAGATTGCAATGTCCGGCAGCCCCTTATTTCTTGTGGTAGGGAAATTCCAGTTGCGAGAAGTGGAGATGGTGGGAGATGGATATGACAGGGGAGTGATGTGATGCGGTCCTATGTTGCGGTATATTAAGCAAGAGACATATGTTGTGATCTTGTGTTTAAGTTATGGTTTGAGGATAGATACTGGAAACGGGATGATAAATAATTGGGAATCGAGGTATGTAGGATCTTAAATAGGAGAATTAGACAGTGCGATTTTCTTCTCTCTTTTAGAAGTAGCCATGACAATTCGTGGAATAATGGAGAAATGTGATCGTATTTTCGAACATTAAATATGAATCTGATACACATATTATGGACACGCTGCAGTTTGTCCGTCACTTATGTCAGTTAGTAGAACGTCACAGTAGTCAAAATGCGGCATCACTAAGGTTTGAATCAAAATTCTTTTAAGAGTTGTAGGAAGAAAGTAGTATATATATATATATATATATATATAAAATATTCTAATCACAGCCTATTTATGACTGAAGGATTATGCAACAAATGCCTTATTGTTATACTGCATGTTTTGTGGCAGTTAGTGAATATGGAAATATGATAGTTTGGTGACTTGTTACTCTGAATAGACTAACCTGCACTAGGGCTGTGCTTTGAGGCACGATGCATGTAATACATTAGAAGGAACTTTCTGCTTGATTTGACACGCTCTTCACATACTCGGATACAAATGTACCGAAGAAACATGTGAAAGGAATGATAAAATATCTCACAAGAATTTCATACACGTATTGCTACCAACTCATCCCTGCATAACATGACCGAGATAAATGTAAACATTGTACAAACTGTCGACGTATTATTTCGCGCACACTTACGTCACCAAATATGATATACGATGACTATTTATCTCATAGACCGATAATTTTGCCTCTTCCTTATGATAAGAAGGTATATATCATTAATTTCCAAGACTATTTAACTCATGCCTCAAATGGGAGTCAATGACCAATCACGTTTCAATGATTTCTGTTGTACAACCAATCAGAGCCGTGTTTCACGAAATATTTATCAGTGTTATAATTACCATATTGAACAAAGCTCCTCCTTTTTAATATTCTGAACAGGTCTGACCATTATTTTGCACTGACTGAGCCTGTGAGAAATACGGCTACCAGATTGTATATATAGTGCATGAATGTCAACACATGCCGCATGCGGGAGTTAATATAAAAACATTTGTAGCAATTGATTATACCACCAAAAAAAGAAACCACTGTTTGCACTTCCTTAAATGTATTTTTTCCCATGTACCAATCCAGAAAAATATAATTGTCATATTTACATCATACGACATCAGAAATGAATTAATATACAGTTTGATGTGTTTCATTATTTCTCCACTAGAGAGCATTCTTACAATATTGCGTTCCTTTGGCAATAAATAGTATGATCTGGTTGCAGTGATAAACAAAAGAAGCAGTAGGGGAAGCGTACCTCGTTTCTCATTTGTTTTCAAACATCGCCGTTTATATTAAATATATAAATATTTTAAAATAACTATAGTTAAATAATGATTTGTGAGTAAACATCTTAATTTAATTCGTTAAATAGTCCTAACAAATGCCACTCCTGATTTCCAAATTCTCTAGATAAATTCACTCCTCACTTCGTGAGTCGTGAATTTATCGATAATTTGGAAATCACTCGTGGCATTAATTATGATAATCAGACGTGCCATTCTCCTTAAATCTAGTGAAATCAAATACCACTTCTAATTGAATGATTTCACTAGTGTTAAGGAGAATGACACGTCTGATTATCCAGGAGTTATATATTTGACTTCTAGTGTAGACAATGAAGTGAAAGAACACATGGGATCTAATCAGATTTTTAAAGGAATCTAAAACAATGTAAAATGAATCGTTGGATTGTGTGTGGGAAACTCATGGCGACTTAATAATGGAAGGAATGAAAGGAGCCTTGTTTATTGCAATAATAGCCGATGATACCACAGATATTTCCGATCAGACACAATTAGCGTTAGTGTTTGGATACGAAATGAATGGTGTTCCACATGAAAGATTGTGGCGCTTTTTAAATCCAGAGGGACATAATGCGGCGGGTGCAATATCTGAATGTGTTTTAAATTAATTAGATACAGTATTCAAGGATTCACCGCACAACCGACCTATGGCGGTGCAAATGTAATGAGTGGTGGAACAGGACGAGTCCAAACAAAATGAAATGACATTACCCTAATGCTGATTACATTCACTCTTACGCGCACCAACTGCACCTAACAATGCAAAATGCTGCATCACAGAATCAGTCAGCGCATGTGTTTTTCCTCAACTTGTCAGCTTTTCCCGTTTTTTTCTCAAGGTCACCGCAGCGAGTCTCAGAACTAAAATTAGTGACAGGTCATTCCGGATCACAAACAAGGTGGAATTTCAAATCGAGGGCAGTTAATATGGTGTATGAGTACAAGGACAGTTTGATTGAGTGTTTATAAAATTTAGAGAAGGCAACATCCAACATAACTTGTCAAAAAGCTAATGGACGCCTCCGAAGTTTGGAAGAAAAAGACTTTATATTTTGGTTGTAATTTTTCCACCAGCTAATGGCGCATGTTGACATATTATATGATCAGTTACAATCAGGATCAGTGGATGTCGTAAACGCAAAAATATATATATATATATATATCGTGGGATATTTTGTGCATGCTATTAATGTCGTTAGAGATTCAGAAGACAGGAAGTTGCTCAACAGTATGTAGGCCTATGATGATCTTGAAGAAGATTTCCGGGCTGTAGGCCGTGGTCTCGAGGCTTGAAGTTCCCCGACGTTTCGCCAGAGACTGCGTCTGGCATCCTCGAGACAACCTGAGGATGCCAGACGCAGTCTCTGGCGAAACGTCAGGTAACTTCAAGCCTCGAGACCACGGCCTACAGCCCGAAAATCTTCTTCAAGATCATCATAGCAACTCTGGCCGTCAAAGCCGAAGTCAGTACAGTATGTAGACCTGTCAGAAAGTAAGCGCCGTAAAATAGAATGCCAGCGTACTGATGCCAAGGATGTTTGAGACAGAATCAGGCGACGTTTCCAAACTTTGGATTACCTACAAGCGGCTAAATTGTTCAACTCCTTCAACTTTCTGGAATGTTTACTTTGTGCTATCACTGAGAGTTACAATATGTTAGAGAAGAGCTGTCTGTTCTGTACCTGAGACAAGACTTCAGGAATATTGAGCGAGCTGTGCCTTTACTACAGTTCATAATCAAAAGCAATCTCCAACATGCATTTTCAGAAGTAACAAAGCTTTTGAAAATCTATGACTACTTCTGAACCGGAGAGAACCTTCTCGTCCCTTAAAAGAATGAAAACGTTACTCCGGAACACCAAGCTACAGGAACGACTAAGTGAACTTGCAGTTGTTTCAATTGAGAAGACTTGCGTTTCCAACATAGAAGAGTTCAACGCCGCAGTGATTTATACATTTTGCAGTAAGAAGAATCGTCGAATGGACTTTATATTTCGTCGTTGTGTGAGTAGTATAATACAGAGTGTCCCAAATTGATGTATCCACTCTTTGAAACGTTATTTCTCAGCAACGAAATGAGACAGGAATACAATGTTTGTCGTGTATGATCCACAAGGCACTGGAAAAGCATAGCAACACGTTCATCGATCTTCACGTCTTTATAAACAACAATGGCGGTGAGATTATCATTCGATGAACGTAAGTGGATACTGAAGTGTTATTGGAAAGTGGAGAATGTTGTTGAAGTGCAACGACGTTGGATGGTTGAATTTGGGACACCACCACCAATAAGGGTAACAATAACAAGAATCCGAGACAAGTTTGAAGACGATACATGACTGCAACAGTACTCTCGTTATCAGCCGAACGTCTCTTTCTTGCACACCGCCCTTTCAACACATCTTGCACCGTTCCATCGTCTTCAAACTTGTCTCGGATTCTTGTTATTGTTACCCTTGTTGGTGGTGGTGTCCCAAATTCAACCATCCAACGTCGTTGCACTTCAACAACATTCTCCACTTTCCAATAACACTTCAGTATCCACTTACGTTCATCGAATGATAATCTCGCCGCCATTTTTGTTTATAAAGACGTGAAGATCGATGAACGTGTTGCTATGCTTTTCCAGTGCCTTGTGGATCAAACACAACAAACATTGTCTCATTTCGTTGCTGCGAAATAACTTTTCATAGAGTGTTTACATCAATTTGGGACACTCTGTATTTATGAATTTATACATACGTTATTTTATGTTAATTCTTACAACACACACCAGATTTTTAGGACCAACCGCCACTGGAAGAAATATATAATAATTATCAGTGTTGCATTTTATAAAAACACGTCAGAAAATTTGAAGAATATTCTAAAAACGCAAACTAAGTAAATTGTTGCATCTTTTCAGATTAAGTTCAACCCTGAAAGAATTAATAATTCACAAATTCTATTAACTTAAGTTCTCTCCAATGCAATGCGATAAACGTTACGCTCCGATGTTGCAATAAAAAGCGGTTGCAAGTTTGTTAGTAATTCAGTAGAAGCGAAGATACCGAATTTCCCACTTAGTAAGGTTGGCAATAAATTTCTTTAAACTAGGGACATTTCCAAACTCGAACTATAATTTTTAAATTTCTTAGAATACATTTAGCAAATAATTGAAACATTTATTAATTAAATAAAAATAAAAACATAGTTTTATTTGATTTTCATATTTATTAAGATATAATTCAGTGACAGCTGTTTCGGTACACTGTACCTTCTTCAGACATGTTAACAAATTATGAATTGTGTTATTATAGTACATATCAACTGATCTAAGCAACAATACAACAATAATTTATTTATTTTTTTTTATTTAACAAAGGCGATTCATTCAAATCAAGTTGAGAATTTAACAGTTTATTACTACTTTTCAATTTATTTATTTCTACAGCCTCCAAAAGGTCCAACTTCTTACCCTTATCACAAACATGTAAAATTTCAAAATTTGAATCGAAACAATGATTAAATCGGAATAGGTGGTTAGCATATTTTGAATATTATAAATTTCTGTTATATGCTCTCATGTGTTCCTTTATCCGAGAGATAAAAGGTCTACCAGTTTGTCCTATATAGACATTGTCACATGTGCCACACTTCAATTTATATACACCTGATAATTTTCCTTTTTTATTTTGGTTTTATTGTGTTTTATTATATTTTGTAAAGTTTTATTAGTTTTAAATGCCACATTAATGTTCAACTTTTTAAAGTGTTTAGATATTTTATTTGAAAGTGGGCCTATGTATGACATTTTAAATGTACGACAATTGAAACATTTCTTAGTTAATGTTCTATTGAAATACGAATTTTAACAATTCATGTTGTTATCGTCGCAGTTTATATATTGACTTGAAGGGCTACATAATTGAGATTCTTCTGTGAACCATAAAACTGAGGTGGTGTTTTGAAAGGTCAGTCTTAAGTGCTGGAAGTGAAGATCTGTAAAACACACACAGAATTATAAAATGTAAGCGGACATTTAATGACAAATGATGAAATTGCTGAATTCAAGTACCTAGGGGCAATAGTTATAAACAGGATTGCGATGCAGAAAGAAATTAAACATAGTCTCAATGCAAGGTGTCATGCATTACAGGGTTTCTTCTCGTTCCAACTTATCTAAAAAACATTAATCTAAAAATATATAAGCCTAAAACCGCCATTTTCCCAGTTATATTATATGAATGCAAAACATGATCTCTTTCTTTAAGGGAGGAGAAAAAAAAATACGAGTATTTGAGAATAGATTTATTTAGATTTACATTTATTTAGATTTATTTATTTAGCCTGGTGGAGTTAAGGCCATGTGGCCTTCTCTTCCACTCGCCAGGGCAAACATATAGTACATCAGAATATAACAATCACAATTAACTCTAATATTAAACACTAAATAAAAATTTGATCAAAAAGATAATATCTATTATATTACGATCTATAATGCAACCAGTTAATGTTACTTAAAATTAAGACTAAAACTAATAATAAAATGTATAAAAGCAACACATATTAAATTGTCCCTGTCCAATGTATATAAAAACAAAGACAAATAATGAGACATAGAAAACTAATTTTACGTTTGTACAATATTTAAAACAAAACAAAAGAAAATATTTGTTAATCTTAATATTATTTTCATACTTACTTACTTACTCACTGGCACTATCGAACCCGTAGGTTCATGGCCGCGCGGACATAAGCTCTCCATACATCCCTATCCTGAGCTAATGCTTTCCAATCATTCCCTGTATAATCTACTTCCCTCAAATCATAGTTAATGTTGTTCTCCCACCTCATTCTTGGTCTACCAACTGGGCGTTTTCCTTCTGGCTTTCCTACAAGAAGTTTCCAGGCACGTCTTTCATTCCCCATACGTGCAACATGTCCTGCCCATCGCAGTCTACGAGACTTAACTGTTCTTATTATATCTGGCTTCCTATAAAGACCATGTAGTTCATTGTTAAGTAGTCTTCTCCATTCACCTGACTCTTCATCTCTCTTTGGTCCAAAAATTTTCCTAAGAACTTTATTCTCAAATACTCGTAATCTCCTTTCCTCCCTTAAAGTAAGAGTCCATGTTTCGCACCCATATAATATAACTGGTAGAATAATAGTTTTATATATTTTCAGCTTAACGTTTTTTGAAAGGAGTTGGGACATCAAAAGTCTCTGTAATGCATAATAGCACGCATTTCCAGAATTGAGCCTATGTTTAATTTCTTTGTGCATCTCATTCCTATTCGTGATTATTGTTCCTAGGTATTTGAATTTAGCCACTTCCTCAAAATTTCCCTCATTTGTCCTTAGCTGCCCATTTCCATTATATACTGAATTTCTACGTGTGACCATATATTTAGTTTTATTGATATTTACTTCCAGTCCCAATTTCTTAGTGTTACTCAATAGTGTGTGCGTGTTGGCCTTTAGTATCTCCTCGCTGTCGGCCAGTAGTACTACATCATCAGCATAAACTAACAGCTTATTAATACCATTCAGTTGTAAGTCTTCCTCATTCTCTAAAGATTTAATGGCATGCTCTAGTACAAAATTAAATAGTAGAGGAGATAGTGCATCTCCTTGCTTCAACCCATTCTGGATTTCAAAAGTGTCTGAAAACTGTTTGCCTACACGCACCCTACTCTTTGAGCCATTTAGACACATTCGTATAAGTCTAACTAACTTTTTAGGAATTCCAAACTCCAGCAGGATACTATATAACTTCTCCCTCTTAATTGAATCATATGCTTTTTTTGAAGTCTACATATAGTTGATGTACAGTACCATTATATTCCCATTTCTTTTCTAAAATCTGTCTTATACTAAAAATCTGATCTGTTGTAGACCTGTTTCTTCTAAATGCACATTGATGATCTCCTAGAATGTCATCAATATAGGGAGTAAGTCTGCTTAATAATATATTTTTTAGAATTTTGTACGAAGTTGAAAGTAGTGAGATGCCCCTGTAGTTGTTGCAATCAGTTTTATCTCCTTTCTTATAAATTGGTAAGATAATTGATTCCTTCCATTCATCTGGAAGAGCTTCTTTTTCCCAAATCATACTAAGCAACCAACGTATCTTGTCCATCAATTTTTCTCCCCCTGATTTTATCAATTCTGCTGGGATCTCATCTGAACCTGATGCTTTATACATCTTCAATTTTTCAATTGCCATTTCAACCTCTAATGCACTTGGCTCTGCGACTAGCATTTCAGCTGTCTGTAACTTATACTCCTCAATGTCTTGTTCTGTATGTACATTTAATAGCTGATTAAAGTAACTTTTCCATCTATTTAATATACTCTTAGAATCTGCAATCATATCCCCATTTTCATTCCGAATTATGTTTGTTCTAGCCTGAAACCCTTTCTTCTCTATACTAATTCCCTGATATAATTCTCTAATGTTCCTATTTTTTTGCGTTCATTTCAAGATCACTAATCTTCTCTCTCAAATATTCCCTCTTTTAACTCTTCAGTAACTTGGTGGTTTCCCGTCTAACACTACCCAATTGCTCTAAATTTACCTCATTTGGCTCGTGTAACCATTTCATTTTTGCTAGTTTTCTTTTCTTTACAATGTCGGCACATTCCTCATCAAACCATTTCTTGTTTTGCCTCTTTTTTAAACAACCAATGCTTTCTGATGCTGAGAATTTAATAGTATCTCTTATAGCCTCCCATTCTTTATTTATATCAGTTTCTTCTTCGTTTGCCACATTGTCATCTGAAGATTCCAGTACTTCAAATCTATTAGCAATTTTGATTTGGAATTCTTGCCGCATTTCATCATTTTTCAAGTTTTTTAATTCATATTTTACAGAATCATCTTTAGCGTTTGTTCCTCTCATAAGCGATAGCCGTTGTCTGATTTTCACTCTGACCAGATGATGATCCGAATTGCAGTCTGTCCCTCTAACTGATCTAACATCAATGATGCTACTGTGCCAGCTTTTATCCACTAATACATGATCTATCTGGTTCCGAGTTTCTCCATCTGGAGACGTCCAGGTGTATTTATGAATATCCTTATGCTGAAATGTTGTGCTCTTAACAATGAGATTCTTTGATGTGGAAAATGTGACTAATCTAACCCCGTTGTCGTTACTATCTTCATGAAGACTGAATTTGCCTATTGTTGGTTTGAATATATCTTCCCGCCCCACTTTTGCATTAAAATCTCCTAAGACAATTTTCATATGATATCGTGAAAGGCTATCAAATGCATTCTTATTCTTCATAGAACTCATCCTTGATCTTGTTATCTTTATCTTCTGTGGGGGCATGTACATTTACAATTATAAAATCATGTCGTTTACCCTTTAGAATTATGTATGATATCCATCACTAACAAACTTAATATCTCGGATAGCGGATAGTATCCTCCTTCTGACTAAAAAACCCGTTCCAAATGCAGGTCTTTCTGCACCCCCATAGTATAATGCAAAGGTTCCTGATTCCTGACTACCTACTCCTGGCCACCTAACTTCCTGTAAAGCGACTATATCCAAGGGCGATTTATCTAGTTCCCGCGTTAATATCTGTAGTGCCCCGCTATTGTATAAAGTCCTAACATTCCATGTTCCTAGGAACATGTCCCTATGTTTGAGCCTTTGGCATGGGTTCCCTGAAGTAGTCCCCGCCCGGAGAACCGAATGGGGGACTATTTGACCTCCGGAAAATTTTACTCCAGATGAACCCATGTCCGCATTTCTTGACGGTTGTATTTTTACGGTGAAAGATCGTCACTCTTTCGACCAAGGTACTTATTTCGTCTGGCTTATCACCTTCGAACAGTCCGGCATGGGTAACCCTATCGGCAGCAATGCTACCACCGGCATAGCTCTCAGGATCATTTAAGCACGCAAGCCACTCCACCACGACAAGGTAAAGATACCATGGAGGGAATATTATTTTCATAGATAATTAAATTTATGAATTGTTAAAAGAATACTGTCAGTGAGGTGTATAAGTTAGTTTGTTATTAAATAATTCTTTAATTTGTTTTTGAAGGATGTTATAGTTTGACAGTCTCTTACATAGGGCGGAAGGGAAGTCCTTAGGAAATTTTTTTTTGGACCGAAGAGATATGAACAGATAGCTGACTACATAACACTGTGCTATGGGTATAGGAAGCCAGATGTAATAATAACAGTTGCGTCTCTTAGACTGCGATGGGCAGGACATGTGGCACATGAAAGAGGGCCATGGAAACTCCCTGTAGGAAAACCAGAGGGGATGCACCCAGTAGATAGGACAAGAATGAGGTGGGAGAATAACTTCAATCATGATTTGAGGGAAGCAGAATATACAGGGGATGATTAGAAAACATTAAATTAGGATAGGGATGTGTGGAGAATTTACGGGTTCGATAGTGCCTGTTAGTTAGGTCAGTCTTAACTAGATATCATCATCATCATCATCCAGGGATTAAGCCTGTTGGCTCGTTGCTCCGGTTTCATGAAAGCTAGAATTGTTAAAATTGTTCAGACCATCTTCTGTGTGGGCGTCCAACATTTCTCTTTCCGTGCGGTTTATAATTTAGCAATCATTTTGGAAATCTTCCTTCTGGCATTCTATCAATATGTTCTTTCCAGTCGTTCCTATATTTCATTATTCGGTCTAGATATATTATGTCTTAATTCCGGATCTGATATTCAGGTGGATGGATATACGAACAGTGAATATAAGAATGGATGGTTGAGAAGACGATTTGATATGTGAGGATTAGAATATAATTTAGAATATATTTATTTATTTAGCCTGGTGGAGTTCAGACCAAGTGGCCTTCTCTTCCACTCACCAGGACAAACATATTTACGTTTAAGTACAAAAAATTACAATAATAGTACATACTATGCAATTAATTATCTGTCAAACTGAACAACAATGAAAATATTGTCTAATAATACAATAAAATTAAATACAATTAAAATTAAGCTAATGGAAGAATGTATACTCAGTGGAATAACAGCTCGAATTACTGTACATAACATAAAAAAAATAAAAATAAAATAATTGTATTGTATTGTAAGCCCATGTTTTCCCTTTACAGAGATTTAGGCGCTCTGCCTCTACAGGGAATAATTTGAACCATACTAATTTAGTTACACTTATTTTCGTATAGATGTCATTTTGATTGGTCCGTGGTCAGCGGTCCGCCTCATACTGACATCTAGGAAACCAAGGTAGTACTAGGACGGGAAAATGCGGTAAATTTTGCTTAGAGGCCTCTCATTCAGGCTTAAGGATCTTTTACGAGCCTGAAAATTTTCAGACTCGGGACCCACGGCTTAAAGTCCCGCCCGGAGGACTTGCTCCTTGGATTTTTCCGTCCTAAAAAATCCATCGACTCCGGCCGGGTTTGAACCCGCGACCCTCGGATCCAGAGGCATGGAGCATAACCACTAGTCCACCGCGGCCGACACAGAAAAAATAATACAAAGAAAGTAATATACTGTAATGAATTAATATATCGGTTATATATACAAGGCATTAGGTAAATATATTAACAGATCTTAAACTATTTTTATTAAATAATGAAACAACAAATTATTAATTTTTAAAAAGTAATATCAGTGAGTTGTTTCTATTAATAATTTTATTTTCAATTTGTTTTTGAAAGATGGTAAAGTTTGGTAGTCTCTGACATAGGGTGGGAGTGAATTCCATGTTCTAGCAAGAGAAACTGTAAAAGATTTCGAATAATAGGTAGTGTGATGAGGAGGGATATAAAGGACACTGTGCTCAAGGGATCGGGTATCTAATTTATGTGTATCAGAGAGTCTAGTGAAGCGGTGTGATAAATAATAAGGTAATGATGCGTGTAATACTTTATAGAGAAGGCATAGGGAATGGATGGTTCTGCAGTTTTGTAGACGAAGCCATGACAATTGTTCCAGGGATGGTGTAACGTGATCAAATCTGTGAAATGCCACAAATAAAACGTATGCAAGAATTATGAACGTGTCGAAGTATTAGGAATGCAAGGGAAGATGAAAGGATGGACGTATGGCCTGATGGGTTGGTGAGTGCATAACAAGTAATTTTATTTAATAAAGAAATACCAGGAAGTTAGAATTCATTTTTCTTCCAATACAAAGAACATTTACATTCAATAATGTAGTCGAACAGTTAATGCATCAGTGACTTGTTTGAAAATAAATCTCAACCCAATTAAAAAATCAAAGAAGGAAAAATAAACCAGGAGCAAAGGAAATGATACAAAATAAAAAGTTCTCGACAAGACTCACTTAACATTTGTACTAATGGTAACCAAACCAATCCCAGATTTCAGCATAAAAGCAAATACAATTTCATTATTAACTCTTCTTTCATCTTCTCTGAATAGAACAAAATACTATATTAAAATAATCAATTGAGTTGGTGTTTACTTGATGAAAATCCATATTTGTTAATTAAATAAAAATAAAACGTAGTTTTATTTGATTTTCATATTTATTATATAATTCAGTGACAGCTGTTTCGGTACACTGTACCTTCTTCAGACATGTTAACAAATTATGAATTGCGTTCCAACTGATCTAAGCAACAGAAATTTAGAAAATTCAAAATATGCTAACCACCTATTCCAATTTAATCATTGTTTCGATCCAAATTTTGAAATTTTACATATTTGTGATAAGGGTAAGAAGTTAGATCTTTTGGAGGCTGTAGAAATTAATAAATTTAAAAGTAGTAAAAAACTGTTAAATTCTCAACTTGATTTGAATGAATCCCCTTTGTTAAATTTAAAAAGTTAAATAAATATTGTTGTATTGTTGCTTAGATCAGTTGGAACACAATTCATAATTTGTTAACATGTCTGAAGAAGGTACAGTGTACCGAAACAGCTGTCACTGAATTATATAATAAATATGAAAATCAAATAAAACTACGTTTTATTTTTATTTAATTAATAACTACATTTTGTTATCAGTCCTCCGCTGTAGTCTGGGGTCCCGATGATCTTAGCATCTTTTTCCAAGGTTCGCAACCCAACCAGGGTCGATTGATTGTTAATGGGCACCGAATGTTAAAAATGTTGAAAATATGGCAAAAAATACATTATTTATTTGATTTTTAATAACTTTGATTCTTTAGGATCATTTTCATGTAAACGTTTTTATTGTAGGAGCTTATATTTAGCTTTCATATTCGCATAGAAGAATATGGATTGAAGATATCTACAGAGAAAACGAAAATCATGGCATTTCAAGGTGTAGATCCTGTCAGAAGTAAAATTGTACTGGACAATAAAATTTTGGAGCACGTGAATAATGTTACATATCTAGGATGCAATATCTCATATGAAGAAGAAAAGGATGTAAATGCAAAAATATCTAAATTTTAAAGAATTTTAGGGTTAATAAATTCTATCTTCAAGCCACCGTTAGTCCAAAAACATTCAAGACTAAAAGTGTGTAAAACACTGGCTCTTTCAACTCTTTTGTATGGTAGCGAAGTATGGACGTTGAAACAGAAGGATATACAGAGACTAGGATCTGCTGAAATGAGATATCTTCGGAGGACTGCAGGATACACACTACTAGATCACAAAAAAAAATGAAGACATCTTGGAAGAATTACACATGGAACCTTTACAAAACAAAATTTCTGATTATAAGTCAAGATGGATGCAACATGTTCATCGAATGGAAGATCATAGGATACACAAACAAATGTTAAGCTATCAACCTGCAGGAAGAAGAAGACCAGGACGTCCACTCAAAAGACTTCTGGATGATGTTTCTATTGAGGCCGAAACAGGTCAACAAATGGCCTAAATTCGTGAATGTACTATGATGATGATGATGATGATAATCGTATTTTTGTCAATTATCATAGTTCTGTAACTATTGCACTTATTAACACCAAAAATGCATGTATCGTAGACTAAATAACTGCATGGCAAATTTGAATTAGCGTATATTGTGGAGTCTAACCGAAAATTCCCACTTTGATAGCATAAAAATTGCACGTTAGAAACATTCAAAATAAATTTATTGGTTCTATTAAAATAATTTGAGATAGAGTTTTTGTAAAGTTACATATTTTCATGTCGGCCGCGGTGGACTAGTGGTTATGCTCCTTGCCTCTGGTCCCGGGGGTCGCGGGTTCAAACCAGGCCGGGGTCGATAGATTTTTTCGGATGGAAAATCGAAGGAGCAAGTCCTCCGGGAGAGTCTTTAAGCCGTGGGTCCCGAGTCTGAAGATTTCAGGCTCGTAAAAGATCCTTAAGCCTGAATGAAAAGGCCTCTAAGCAACATTTACCGAATTTTCCCGTCCTAGTACTACCTTGGTTTCCTAGATGTCAGTATGAGGCGGAACACTGACCACGGACCACTCAAATGACATCTATACGAAAACAAGTGTAACTAATTATATTAAATTAATGTTGGGAAGTAGACATTGTGAGGTATAATCATTAAAATTCATTGGAGAAGATTTTGTTTAAACAACTCACCTCATATGATTCATGCTTCCATGAAACCGCGGTTTCAAACACAGTTGTGTTCATCCTCAGCCAGTTATGGTTGAAGATGAACACGACTGTGTTTGAAACCGCGGTATCATGGAAGCATGAATCCTATGAGGTGAGTTGTTTAAACAAAATGTTCTCCGATGAATTTTAAGTGTAACTATTTGTCTGAAATACCGAAACAGCCGTCACTGAATTATATAATAAATATGAAAATCAAATAAAGCTACATTTTATTTTATTTAATTAATAAATTAGTATGGTTCAAATTCTTTCCTATAGGGCGAGAGCGCCTAAATCTCTGTTAAGGGAAACATGGGCTTACAAGAAGATATATTTTCATTTAAGGGATCGAATTTTCAAGACACTCTGTAATATTTCCTTTGAAGTTAGGATAACAAGAAATTACATCCACAAACACCTATTCAAAGGAAAGCTTCTTTGCGCCGTCATCTTTGTGGTTAGTCAACCCGTCATGAACAGACGCCCAAGTAGTTGCCGCCACAGGCTGCGCAAGTACTTGCTACCAGTTGTGGAGTCCTATGACATTTAACCCTTAAATTTATTGACGTTAATAAATTTGTCATCGCGGTTTATTTAAATATATTGGAACGCAGTAAAATAATATATTTGTTATTTAATTTGACATATATTTCAATGCGAGGTGGGAAGTGGTTTTTACAGAAGCGTGGAAATGATTAAAAACCGACCAATAGCGAGGTTTTTTAATTTCTGAGATTCTGTAAAACACTTCACAAACGTGTGTTGTACATTATTTATTGCACGATGATGTTTTCAAAATAATAAATAATAGTAAAATAATAGCATCTTTGTTGGAAATATTTGCGTTCGTTATAAACAACTGACTAACGTTAACAGTGTGGCCAATGTTTATAAGGTGAAAGCCGAAAATAATTTATTAGTTGAGACTACAGCAGGCCGTGACACAGATCAGTTATAAAATGGCGGCAAGTACGTATTTATTGTTTTATATTGTTTAAAATAAGTTAAACTGAAATGTAATTCAGGAAGACCACGTAATGTTAAACATTTAAATATTTAGGATGTATCTTAGATAAAAGTGAGAATTCAACTAGAGAAATTGAGAGAACAATAACTGATGGAGGAAGAACCATTGGTAAGTTGAACTCAGTGTCTATGTATGTCTTATCCACCGCTGTGGTCTCGAGGTAGCGTGCTGCCTTGTTATGCAGCGGGCCCGGGTTCGATCCCCATTCGGGGCAGTTTCTGGGTGAGGTTTTTATCGGGGTTTTGTTCAGCGGTAAGACAAATGTCAGGAAAACGTTAAGGCCCAAATGATCCCCAAAATTATATGGCCATCATTATCATCCTTATCATTATCATTATTATTATTATTATTAGTTTTAGTCTTAATTTTTAACTAACATTAACCGGTTGCATTATAGATCGTAATATAATAGATGTTATTTTTTTGATCAAATTTTTATTTAGTATTTAATATTAGAGTTAATTGAGATTGTTATATTCAGATGTAACATATGGTTGTCCTGGTGAGTGGAACAGAAGGCCAAGTGGTCTTAACTCCACCAGGCTAAATAAATCTAATTTAATCTAATCTAATCATCATCCTTCACCGGTGTGAAAACCAAGGGAAGCTACCACACCTACAATTCCCTAGTAAAACTGCAAGTATAGCATGAAAATGCTATGATTGCAGTGAAGGACCTGCCCTCGGGCAGAATTACTATGGATGGATGTATGTATGTATGTGTTCATTGTTCAATTACTGCTATAGCCTATGTCCTTAGCTTCTAGTACGTGTACGTGATTGTTCTGATATTTTTAATAAAATACCCTGTCAAGGTAGTTTCCTTAGAACATAGTACTTTTTATTTCTACTTCTTAATCACAAATGACCACGTGGCCTCCTTGAATCCAGAGGGAAGCACGCTAAACCATTGTGACATGAGGGTAATGTGGGAACATAAATTAACGCGCATAAGAAGACAGAAATTGCAGTTACTTCTACAAGAGGGCGTGTTAATCTTGGGACAAGAGTAATTATGTCTTGAATATCAGGGGAAGTCTGAAAACTTGTCTGAATGGAAGATACATATTACAGTCGTCTACGAAACTGCGTCCTCATGCAAGCGATGTTCAATTGTTTTCTACAGGCGGAAAATAATCTTCTGAAACATTTCTATCAATTTTAGTTATAGCATTTAGAATTGAGCGAAATATAACAATAATAATAATAATAATAATAATAATAATAATAATAATAATGCTTTATTTATTCTGGCAGAGTTAAGGCCATAAGGCCTTCTCTTCCACTCAACCAGCACAAATACAAATAAATATTTGACAAATATAGATATACACTATACTAATTATAAACAGTTAAAGATACATTAAATGTAGCAATGTAAATTTCATGTACAAACAACATTTTATACGATAATAACAATAATAATACTTACGATAATAATAATAATAATAATCATAATAATAATAATATAAATATTATAAATTATACGAGAAACACCAATTAATATATGTACCTTACACTGGATAATAATGAAGTCGAGGTTAGAGCAAATATAAATTTAGATTTCTTTTAAAAGATGCCAATGTCCGGCAGCCCCTTATTTCTTGTGGTAGGGAATTCCAGTTAGCTTACTATATTTTATTCTTTAGTCTTGAGCAATATTATTTTCCATCGGTTGAGGGAATGTGTAATAATGAAACTCAGAAATATTCATTTTTACACGCTTTATATTAGCTTGATCTGTATCTATCTATGTAACGGAATATTCGAACACGATTTTCACCCACTTAGAAACATTGGATCGACTTGAAACTTATTGTTGGCCCATCAAGAGGGATGCTCCACAGGTGAAATATAGCAGAAAATCGTCATTTATTACTTTCTAGGTGAGTCCGAATGTTCGAATATTGTGTAGTTACGAATGTAGAAAATGTTAAAGTGTTCGAAATTATAAATGCCTGTCTCTCGGAAACCTTGCGTGATGGAGGAAAACCGATATCATATTTGAATTCAGGAGAACAAATACTGTCAAAATCACATATTTTTCTTTCTGAGGCAAAAAACGATGGTTTCTTTTTTTGCCAAGTCCTTTCAAAAACGTTAAACTGAAAATGTATAAAACTATTATTCTACCAGTTATATTATATGGATGCGAAACATGGACTCTTACTTTAAGGGAGGAAAGGAGATTGCGAGTATTTGAGAATAAAGTTGTTAGGAAAATATTTGGATCAAAGGGAGATGAACAGACAGGTGAATGGAGAACACTACATAACAATGAACTACATGGTCTTTATAGGAAGCCAGATATAATAAGAAAAGTTAAGTCCAGTAGACTGAGATGGGCAGGACATGTGGCACGAATGGGGAATGAAAGACGTGCATGGAAACTTCTTGTTGGAAAACCAGAGGGAAAGCGCCCAATTGGTCAACCAGGAATGAGGTGGGAGAATAACATTAACTATGATTTGTGGGAAGTAGATTATACAGGGGATAATTGGAAAACATTAGCTCAGGATGGGGATATATGGAGAGCTTATGTCCCCGCGGCCATGAACCTACGGGTTCGATAGTACCAGTGAGTTATTATTATGACTATTATTATTATTACTATTATTATTATTATTATTATTTATTATTATTTTTTTATTATTATTATTATTATTTATTCTTCTTCTTCTTATTATTATTATTATTTATTATTGTTGTTATTATTTTTATAATTTTTATTTTTATTATTATTATTATTTATTATTATTATTATTATTATTATTATTATTATTATTATTATTATTATTATTATTATTATTATTATTATTATTATTATTATTATGAACACCGGATCAGGAATTAAGATATAAGAACAGAGTTAAATATATATCCATTGGATGAGAAAATCAGAGAATATAGAGAGAAATGGTTACACATGTGGAAAGAATGAATGTAACAAGATTACCAAGAGCAGCATTCAACTACAAGCCAAGAGGTTCAAGGAATGTAGGAAGGCCAGTGAAAAGATGGACAGAACAACTGTGAGGCGGAACAGGCAATTTGCCTAGCGCGTGAAGTGAAGAAGAAGAAGAAGAAGATTATTATGAACATGTTTACGGTGTATTGTCATCAACTCGAGGTTACACTGTTAAAATGCATGTAACTGCTTCAAGATTCAGTTCAGAAGTTGCCTATATTAATTATTCATTCCGTGTGAATATCTAGTCGATGTAATGGACATTATATGTAGGTTATTTATAGCCACTTCATTTAACGAATATTCCATTACAATACACTCATTAACGTGGGAGGAAAAATGAATTCAGTAAATACGTAGCGAATACGCTATGAATAATTCATAAAGTAATGACAATGGTGATATATGTTACTTTGTGCAGTAATTAATTTAGTTTTTGTTGACTAAATCGTGTAGAGTAATGCTGTGTACATTTTATGAAGTTCATTATCCAATTAATGAGCGGCCTAACATGTGCAACATACATTACTCATACCCAATGTTAATATAATGACACAATAGTCATTTACGCTATAATGTCTGAAAATGAGTTTGTTTTTACAAATGAGTCGACGTGTTTAGCCTCGGACGGTAGCTAAAACCGGAATTTCGGAATGAATTATTTCATGTTTCATCTTTCCATCCATCCATCCATCCATAGTAATTCTGCCCGAAGGCAGGTCCTTCACTGCAATCATAGCATTTTCATGCTATGCCTGCAGCTTTACCAGGGAATTGTAGGTGTGGTAGCTTCCCGTTGCTTTCGACACCGGTGAAGGATGATGATGATGATGATGTAATGATAAGGATGATGATGATGGCCATATGATTTCGGGGACCGTTTGGGCCTTAAAGTTTTCCTGACAGTTGTCTTACAGGTGAGGAAAAACCCCGATAAAAACCTCACCCAGAAAAACTGCCCTGACCGGGGATCGAACCCGGGCCCGCTGCGTGACAAGGCAGCACTCTACCTCGAGACCACAGCGGTGGACGTTTCATCTTTATATATATATATATATATATATATATATGTAACTCATTGGCACTATCAAACCCGTAGGTTCATGGCCGCGCGCACATAATCTCTCCATAGAACCCTATCCTGACATAATGTTTTCCAATCATTCCCTGTATAATCTACTTACCTGAAATCATAGTTAATGTTATTCTCCCACCTCATTCTTGGTCTACCAACTGGACGTTTTTCCCTCTGGTTTTTCTACGTGTAGCTTTTGTGCATCTGTGTCATTCGCCATTCGTGCCACATGTCCTGCCCATCGCAGTCTACGAGACTTAACTGTTCTTATTATATCTGGCTTCCTATAAAGACCATGTAGTTCATTATTATGTAGTCTTCTCCATTCACCTGTCTGTTCATCTCTCTTTGGTCCAAAAATTTTCCTAAGTGCTTTATTCTCAAATATTTGTAATCTCCTTTCCTGCCTTAAAGTAAGAGTCCATGTTTCGCACCCATATAATATAACTGGTAGAATAATAGTTTTATATATTTTCAGTTTAACGTTTTTTGAAAGGAGTTGGGACATCAAGAGTCTCTGCAATGCATAATAGCATGCATTTCCAGAATTGAGCCTATGTTTAATTTCTTTGTGCATCTCATTCCTATTTGTGATTATTGTTCCTAGTTATTTGAATTCAGCCACTTCCTCAAAATTTCCCTCATTTGTCATTAGCTGTGCATTTCCATAATATAATGTATTTCTACGTGTGATTATAATAATAATAATCATCATCATCCGGTATCACGACAGCTGCCGCCGTCTTCCGGAAACTAAACGCAATTCCTCTCTGTCCATCCATTGATCTTCCTCCAATCCTCTGATATTCATAGCTGCTTGCACCCCTTCTATCCAAGTTTTCTTCGGTCTTCCGTGATCATAGTAATAATAATAATAATAATAATAATAATAATAATAATAATAATAATAATATTTTTCTTTTGTTGTTTTCAGTGGCACTGGAGATGTGGAGGATAGAAACAGATAATTCCAAGTAAACAGAGAAAAGTAAGTTAAAAAACAAAGTTTATTTATTGGATGATAAAATTTTACCGATTAACATAAACATTTTTATATGTTTAGAAGCCATTTCATATGTTCCAGTGGTATAACTTGATGTACACATAAGTTTAGAAGCCATTTCATATGTTCCAGTGGTATAACTTGATGTACACATAAGTTTAGAAGCCATTTCATATGTTCCATGTGGTATAACTTGATGTACACATAAGTTTAGAAGCCATTTCATATGTTCCATTGGTATAACTTGATGTACACATAAGTTTAGAAGCCATTTCATATGTTCCAGTGGTATAACTTGATGTACACATAAGTTTAGAAGCCATTTCATATGTTCCAGTGTGATAACTTGATGTACACATAATTTTAGAGAAGCCATTTCATATGTTCCAGTGGTATAACTTGATGTACACATAAGTTTAGAAGCCATTTCATATGTTCCAGTGGTATAACTTGATGTACACATAAGTTTAGAAGCCATTTCATATGTTCCAGTGGTATAACTTGATGTACACATAAGTTTAGAAGCCATTTCATATGTTCCAGTGGTATAACTTGATGTACACATAAGTTTAGAAGCCATTTCATATGTTCCAGTGGTATAACTTGATGTACACATAAGTTTAGAAGCCATTTCATATGTTCCAGTGGTATAACTTGATGTACACATAAAACATTACATGGAAAACATTTTATTAACATAATTATATTACTCTTCTTGAAATTGTAATTTTGGACTCACATTTTATTTGTCCGCTCTACAATAAACAGTGATATATTAGAAATCAGCAGGTTTTATAGCGCCAGGCACGTGTTACCAGACTTTCATGTTGACAAATGTTCAACTTGTCCACCTAAAATCTAGTTCGCATATAAAATTTCGATCGATAAACAGATAGGCAGATAGAGAGCTACATTGATGTTGATTGATAGACAAAAACAGATACACAAATATAAAATATGTAGGTAAGTAATAGGTAGATATGTAGACATAAAGAAAAATTAATTATCCCTGTGGCTTATGAAACCCACAGGTTCAACCCTGCAGTCACTAAAGTCCTCTACTGGTCCCTGTACTTAGACAACTCAATCTAGTTTATATCTCTGACATCCAATTCCGTAAGATCCATCAGAATATTATCATCCCATCTTCGCCTACTTCTTCCTGTTGTCACTCTTTCGAGTTGCATGACTTCCCACCTACATCCCGCGGTGTTATCCCTTAAATTGGCAAAGCTAAACTAGACTAGACTATTAATTAAATAAACATAAAATGTAGTTTTATTTTTATTTAATTAATAAATATGGATTTTCATCAAGTAAACACCAACTCAATTGATGATTAGACTAAACCATGTGTTGAAAGTTGCATCTCTTTTCCAACATACGTCCCCCCCCCCAGCCCGTCAAGGAAACATCCTGTTTCCCGGATGCGTCCTCGACAGCTGAGAAGGGAATCAATGGTTTATGAAACCAACTTCCGGCTACTTTAGGGATTTATATACCCTCTTTAGCTCTTTGATATATCGTCAGTGCTGATAACAAGCGTATATCCCAGTGCCGACCATAACCAGCCGCAGATCGGGATTCAAAAATCCAGTGGTCGGACATTAGCAACCCTTGTCGACCCTGTTTGTCGCTGATGGTCCTGTTGACGTTCTGGTCGATACTCCAAGAGTAAAATGGCAATGTATAAAACTTATTTCAAACCAGTTCTAACACATGCAGCTGAGACTTGCACATACACAAAGGAGGACTTGAGCAGAACCAAGCTACAGAAATGCAATTCTTTCGTGGAATGGTACATAAAACAAGGAGAGGTATAATAATGAATGACAAAATCAAGGAGACATAAAGTGTACAAAAATTAACAACAGGCATAGAATTAGACTAAAATGGTTTGGGCATTTACAAAGAATGGAAAAGGAAAGACTACCACAAAGACTATTAAATCTCAAGATACAAGGAAAAGGACCACGAGGTAGACCACGAGAAAGATGGATTAACCAAGTGAAGAAAAGTTTACAAGAGAGAGAATACGACAACTTCAAAAACTAAAGTTATGGCTTTTCAGGGCAAAGTGCCAGTCAGAGCAAAAATAGTGATCAATAATGAAATAATAGAACAGATAGCACATTTTAACTATCTTGGTTCAGATTGGGATATACACAATAAATTAAACCGATATCAAATGATGTGTGGCACCATAAGAAGAACCGTCCGAAAGATTCGAAGAGAAACTCAGCTCAGGTTTTATAAAATTATGGCTGTTCCTGTTCTTTTATATGGATCTGAATCTTGGGTACTTACAAAGAAATATATCTCACACATTAAAACCACTGAAATGAGAAATTTTTAAGATCCGTAAAAGGATGTACACGCATGGATAGATTACACAATGAATCAGTAAGAAATAAACTAGAAGAGCAGAAATACCGATGGAAAGAATGGACAATACAAGATTACCCAAAAAGATCAACACCTACAAACCACATGGGAAAAGGTCTTTGGGACGGTCAAGAAAACGATGGACTTGAGACCGGAACAGGTCGCATTGACCTAATCCTGGAAAGGAAGAAGAAGAAGAAGATACGACTGGGAAGAACTAAACATAAGGAAAAGTAAGGGAAGGTAGAGATGGTTGGAGGCGTATTTGGAATCGACGTTCCGAAAGGAGGACACGATAACAGGATGATGATGCAGGCTAGATTCTAAACCCAGTACTGAGAGTGTGGTTCTAAGAAACCTTCGAGAATAGAACACTCCTTTATATTCACACGTTGTCACATTGTGCGGGTACTTATTGCCATAAAATGGAAGCTTATATCACTAAGATATATGTAATATTATTCTGAGCTGGAATTTGTTTGGTGACTGCCTGTTATAGATGCAAATTGCTGTTCTCTTTCAGTTGTGGATTCTGGCTGAATTCCAGTCTCTGAAACATTGTACAAAATTTACTTCTCTACATGTGTCCCGGGAGAATATATTCACACTATATGATAATGCATAAAGTTGTGCCCTATTTCTAACTTTTTGTACTGGAACACCAGCTCTTGCTAAAAGCTTCTTTGTTAATCACAGCCTAACAAGAAAATGAAAGTAGCTGAGAAACAAGTCAACATCGTGTTAAGTGAAGATAACAATCCTTGGCACTTAACACACCATTGTCTAATGTGCGTGCACTCTTATTTACATTTTTCCCCAAGTATACCATTCGGAACATATTATATGTCTGCAGACTTCAGTGGCGTGCGGTGGTCACAGCAATTACCCCAGCTGTTTGACGAATACATCGAACCGCACTTGTTGTGGATCCGAATGTTATCATCATCAACTTTACGGATTAGGTCTTCGCCTGTTCCGATCTCACATCTGTTCAGCCCAGCGCTTTCTTGGTCTTCCTACCTATCTTCGTCCTCCAGGATTATACATCAGTGCCAACTTTGGTATCCTATCCTCTGTCATTCTTTGCAGATGTTCTATCCAATTGCATTGAGGGGTATGGAAGATGGACAATGGGAAGATAGGAATCTCTGGAAAGCAGGAATCAAGGGCGAACTGCTGTAAAGTGGAAAGCCTGTATTAAGTATTAAGTAAGTATAATCTACTTCCCTCAAATCATAGTTAATGTTATTCTCCCACCTCATTCTTCGTCTGCCAACTGCAAGATTTTCCTCTGGCTTTTCCTACAAGAAGCTTCGATGCACGTGTTTCAATCTCCTATTATATAATATTATTACTGGTTATTATAACAAAACAAGAAGAGATACTGGATTGAAGTTTTATAAAACATTGACAGTTCCTGCATTACTTTATGGGAGTGAATCTTGGGTAATGACCAAAAAATTACAAAGTAGAATACAAAGCGTAGATATGAACTTCCTTAGAAGAACAAAAGGCTGCACAAGATTGGATCGGATAAAGAATGAATATATAAGAACACAGCCAAGGTTACCAAAAACAGCATTTAACATCAAGCCAAGAGTTTCAAGGAATGTAGGAAGGCCAGTGAAAAGATGGACAGAACAACTGTTAGGCAGAACAGGCAATTCGCCTTGCCGTCAAGTGAAGAAGAAAAATATTTTGTTAATATTTTCATTTTCAAGTGTTTCGAGTTACCGTTTTAATACTTTCCAAGGAAGTTGTGTAATATAAAAGTTACAAATGTTAGGAATTATTTTAAAATATTCAGTTATAAATGTTAAAGCGTGATATTCATTGAGCTGTGACCTCTCGATTGTAAGATAAGACAATGACCTCATCAAAATGAAGATCATTGAAGCATTGTCTACCTGACACTTTCACGGCTCAATTGTTTTTTTAATTAAAAGACAGAAGAAGG
The DNA here is from genome assembly GCA_030220185.1 of Diploptera punctata. Classification (NCBI taxonomy): domain Eukaryota; kingdom Metazoa; phylum Arthropoda; class Insecta; order Blattodea; family Blaberidae; genus Diploptera; species Diploptera punctata. Next base: position 35,260 of record JASPKZ010007504.1, read on the forward strand.
CTTGATATCTTGTTTGAGAAGATCACAGGAAACTCGAGTGAAATTCTAACGAGCTTTCTCTCTTCCTCTCCTATTGTTCTCTTGATATTATCTTCGTTTTCTTCAGAGTCCATTTTAGTAGGTGTAATGCAGTCATCGTAGGAAATTATGTTTCCGAAGTTGTGGCGCTGCAAATGGCAAATGAACTCTCATGTGACGTAATGTGGCTCAACTAAATTATCCAACAGCGAGCAAGTTCAGATGAGGAATAGGCTCTGAGGGATACAAAGGAAATGCGTGGATTACATTCCGTGAAAATGACAGTGAAATCTTATATCCATATAGTTAATGTTTTATATTCGTATATAATATTTTTTTCATTTCAGTGTTGTTTCTGTTATTTACACAGGTATCCTCAACCAAATAAAATGAGGGAAATTTTGAGGAAGTGGCTGAATTCAAATACCTAGGAACAATAAACACAAATAGGAATGAGATGCACAAAGAAATTAAACATAGGCTCAATTCTGGAAATGTGTGCTATTATGCATTACAGAGACTCTTGACGTCCCAACTCCTTTCAAAAAACGTTAAACTGAAAATATATAAAACTATTATCCTACCAGTTATATTATATGGGTGCGAAACACGGACTCTTACTTTAAGGGAGGAAAGGAGATTACAAGTATTTGAGAATAAAGTACTTACGAAAATTTTTGGACCAAAGAGAGATAAACAGACAGGTGAATGGAGAAGACTACATAAAATGAACAACATGGTCTTTATAGGAAGACAGATATAATAAGAACAGTTAAGTCTCGCAGACTGCGATGGTCAGGTCATGTTGCACGTATGGGGAGTGAAAGACTTGTATGGAAGCTTCTTATAGGATAGCCAGAGGGAAAACGCCTAGTTGATAGACCAAGAATGAGGTGGGAGAATAACATTAACTATGATTTGAGTGAAGCAGATTATACAGGTAATGATTGGGAAGCATTAGCTGAGGATAGGGATATATATGAAGAGCTTATGTCCGCGCGGCCATGAACCTACGGGTTCGATTGTGCCATTGAGTAAGTAAGTAAACCATTGATTACAATAGTTAAGTTGTGTACATTAATTTACTTATTTCAATCATAGTAACAGCCTTAGCTTCTTAATATTAATTTAGTTTTTAGGACTAGTGAAGGATTTTTATACTCTGAAAAATGAATCGATGACGCTCGGGTTTGAACCTGCGACCCTAAGAAACAGAGGTGTGTAAATGACAACCGCAATCCCACAGGCTGCTAAAACGTAGTTTTGAAGTAGCAAAAGTAGGACAATGCTTCTAAATAAAAAAAAAGTTCCTCAGAAATATCGAATGTGCGAAGATAAACAAGAGCGAAAACAGGAAGAAACACATTTGACGATGAGAAAAGTTACCCGGAAATAGATGCGGCTAAGAACTTTCTTTTTTACTTAGGATATTTTGTACGTGCCTTGCATGTCTGGTCGATATTAAACAAGGCTTAAAGCAGATAGTTTGAATTCCACTCCAACCTCCGTTCGTTAATTATCAGAATCACCTGATACAACAGTACATAGAGTCGATCACAGTAAATGCCTGTCTGTGTACAAAAGCATTTATAAAATATTAGCTAATACCCAGCCAATGCGTTGCTACGCCTAAATAAATTAAATTCTTTATGTTTGGTTTCATAAGTCATCATCAACAACAAGAATTAAGCCCAATGGCCTGTTCCGATCTCATTATAGGTCAAATTGGTCCTTCCATCTCTTCAATGGACTTCCCAACATTCTTCTCCCTTTTGGTTTATAATTATACATTCTTCTTGGTATGCGCTGTTCATTCATTCGTAATACGTGCTGAAGATAAGCATTTTGATAATTTGTTATTCTTTCACAGAGATTAAATATATTAAGTTCTGTTCTTATATCTTCGTTTTTCTATTTATCGGAAGAAAAATAATTATACATTTATATCATAATTCTTTTTAAATACCCTGTGCTGATTGCCTGGCGGTCCTCGGAAATCTACGTATCCCGATTATACCAGAAAAAAAACAAAAACGCTGTTTGCACTTTCTTAAACGAATTATTTTCCACGAAATGACGTTGCAGAAAAATATAATTGACATATTTACATCATAGGACATCAAATTAATTAATACCTATAACATTGGTTATAAATTTCTCCACTAGGGTGCATTCTTACAATAATGCGTTCCTTTGGCAATAAATAGTATTATGATCTGGTTGCAGTGATGAACAAAAGAAGGAAATGAAGTGTACCAATCGTTTCTCAATTGTTTTCAAACATCGCCGTTTACATTAAATATATAAATATTTTAAAATAACTATATTTAAATAATGATTTGTGAGTAAACAGCTTAATTTTATTCGTTAAATAGTCCTAACAAATGCCACTCTTGATTTCCAAATCCTCTAGATAAATTGGAAATCACTCGTGGCGTTACTTATGAAAAGATCACACGGTGCAGCAGAGTGAATTATGTAAAATAACGAGGATGTTGAATATTGTTTTATAACAACATAAAACAGTCCACCACCTGTGCACAAGGGTTCTCTTCAATCATACACGTCATTCCCCTGGTGCGTGAAAAACTCTTGGAAATTTCCTACGACGTAGCACTTAATTTCAGAGCTGAGCCTCTTGTAATTTAATTATCCTCAACATCAATATATTTTGCTAACAAGGAAACACCCTTCTCATATTTATACAGTTTGATCTCATAAGACCATGGAAAAGGCAAGTCTCCCACTTACCCATGTTACTTTGCTGTAATAATATTATTTTATGATAACGGATGTGTGTGGGTTGTTATTATTGTACTTCTGGGTCATTAAACATGTCTTTATGCACATTTGTACACCCTTAGACAAAAAATAAATAATAGTTTAAAAAACTAAAACAACACACTTTATTAGAAAACCAAGCTAAAAAATAAATAATAGTTTAAAAAACTAAAACAACACACTTTATTAGAAAACCAAACTAAAAAATAAATAATAGTTTAAAAAACTAAAACAACACACTTTATTAGAAAACCAAACTAAAAAATAAATAATAGTTTAAAAAACTAAAACAACACACTTTATTAGAAAACCAAACTAAAAAATGAATAATAGTTTAAAAAAACTAGAACAACACTCTTTATTAGAAAACCAAATTAAAAAATTAAAAATAAATAACAGGTTTAAAAAAACTAAAACAACACGCTTTATTAGAAAACCGAACTAAAAAATTAAAAATAATTTTCATTTTCAACATGTTTGCGATATAATTGAAGTGGCCAACGATAAAAATCATCTCCAACACATCTAGAATACAACTAGAGTTATCTACAAAAAATAATTTTACCATCAACAGCGTGGGGTGCTCTATATCAATGAATATATTTGATAACAGATATTGGTAAAAATGAAGTCTCTAAGAAGAAAACGTAAAAACCATAAACAACACCCCACGCTTTTCATGGTAAAATTAATTGTTATGTAGATAACTCTAGTTTTATTCTAGATGTGTTGGAGATGATTGTTTTGTTGACCACTTTAATTTTATCCCAAGCGTGTTGGAAATTAAGATTATTTTTCATTTTTTAGTTCGGTTTTGTAATAAAGCGTGTTGTTTTAGTTTTTTAAACTATTATTTAATTATTTATTTTTTAGTTTGGTTTTCTAATAAAGCGTGTTGTTTTAGTTTTTTAAAACTATTATTTATATTTTTGATTTTTTTAGTTTGATTGTCATAAACCGGAATCCCATGAACATTTAATTGCTTAATACTCTTCTAAAAAAATCCTCCAAGCCGAATTTGAACCAGCGACCCATGGATTACTGAATGTATATACCACTACAGTCCACCGCTCTACCAACTGAGCTCTTACAACGATTGACTAAAATGTCGATAAGTCCGCAACCTATTATACCGGTTTTTATTGTTTTGATTTTCTGATGATTCTAGCCAGGATTTTAGAAACAAATTATGAAATTGTTGTATTGTCATTGGTCCTTTACAAGTATACAAAGTTTCAAGTCGATCCAATGTTCTTAAGTGGGTGAATCTCGTTTTCAAAGATTCCGTTACATAGATAGATACAGGTCAAGCTAATACAAAGCGTGAAATAATTGACTCTAGCAACCGCCATGTTTGTTTCGTCACAGTGTATACCATATCATTTATTTAAACTGTAATTTTCTTTTAACTTATTAATTAAACATAAAAACACATGTTTCATTTATTTAGGCGTAGCAGCTAGAATATTATAAAATTTGAGAGGAAATCAGAATAAATTCGTACATTAGAATCGAAGGCTTTCTGAAATTCTAGAGTCGTGCAGTAAGAGAAATAATAAAGCAAAGCCTTCTGGTACGTTGAAGCCATTATAGTGGAAAGAGGAGCTCATTTTGTAAAACGATATCAAATCAGTTCCAGCAGAACAGAAACAAATATCTCCTTATAAACTTGCATCTTGAAAAGAAGGCATAAAACTAGAGATAAAATAATATCTCTGGAGAAGTAAAAGAAAGCTTTTGGTAGCGTCCTCAAGAAACACAAATCAATTTCTTTAGAGCTGAACTCATCTGCTTTGAAATGTGCATGGAAACAGAAGATTGCAAACTGAATAGAGACTGATTCTGTAGGTGGAAAAGACATGTCGAAAAGAAATGACCGAATCTGATCCTTGAACTGATCTTTTCAATTGAAATGAAAGAGATGGGTAGTGATATAAGGGATAAAAGTCTGTGGTCAATTTTTTACAAAAGAAAGCTTGGACACATTTGTCAGAAAGACTTGGAATGGCAAAGAAAGATCTGTGTTTGAATTAGAATTCAGATAAAGCTATAAAAAAGATGAATTCTCTGAAATAGTTTGAAGAGAAATGCAATGTATTTTTCTTTCTTGCTGAATTCATTTGAAAATCTTTATGTTGCCATTTTATTCTCAAGCTAAACATATATACAGGGTCACTGCAAGTGTTCTCCCGATTTAACAGTATATTTTATCTGTTACATGTCTACTCAAACTGATATTTACAATTTATAATATCAACATACAAACATACTAAACAATTATGATAAGTAATGCCACGAGTGATTTCCAAATTATCGATAAATTCACGACTCACGAAGTGAGGAGAGAATTTATCTAGAGAATTTGGAAATCAAGAGTGGCATTTGTTAGGACTATTTAACGAATAAAATTAAGCTGTTTACTCACAAATCATTATATAACTATATGGATGATGGATAGAGAGGAGTGGAGGAGGAAAATAAAACTTTAGGCACAGAATTATGTGTAAATGTTAAGAATCTGCATATAAATAAAATTATAGTAGTGGCCTATTACGTCACAGTTGTTTTAAATTCTCTTTTATTTTATCTTATAGACTGAACTTCCATTCTGGAGTATATGAGCTTATAAACGCCTGAATAGGTTCGGGTGTTCTGGTAGTATGGCCTGTGACATCAAGTTCAAAGTACATAACTTCTTCTCCAATGCGTATACTTAGTTCAGTCATGTATATGTTGTCGTTTGATTCAACTATGATGCTGCGAGTAAAGAGAGAAATATTGCATAGTCAAGATAGGCAGATTATATAAAATTTGATCGTTTATATATTTATTTTGTTCATATACTTTAAGGAAAAGTGTTACATTTTTTTTCGCGTATGTATAAGCTCCACTTTTCATGATTTACGGAGTATACACTTTAACGCTTGTGTTATGTTTTGCCGCTCGTGGCGCTAGCGACACCCTTCCATCATATTCCAGGCTTTGCAGACTAATAACAGTAAACCTATTTTGTAGGAGCCATCTCCATGCAAACATTCGTCTGTACTGACTGCAAAAACGACCTGTAAACTCATAAACAACTGTTTTTATGACATAGAAGCGTGTAACACTTCTCAAATTATCTCATTTTTTCCATGGGGCATTTTTGTTTTATTTTTATCTACAGACGCTTCTAAGATGTTTAGGAAGTGTACTAGCAGACTATGTTTCTACAAATTAATTTCTAATTATCAAATAATAATTCTGAAATAGATTACGTAACTACTTTGTACGATGTTCTGAAAACGAACACGTTTCGTAGAAATAAATAATTTTTATTTATTTGAAAAATTATTTATTAAAAAGTCGCTGACATAATTTCAAAAATTCGAATTTCACGCTCATTGTTTAAGCCAAGTCGCTGCGGAGATATTTATTGAATGTTTATCAAATATTCATTTGATTTAAGGTGGGGTGATGGGTTAAATTTAGCATTTTTGTTTTGTTTTTTTGTATTAAAAAATACTACGTACCTTAAAGTATAAGTTGGTGAAGTTTGAGTGTCCTATGGCGCTTGTACGTCACCCTAATGACTGTAGGAGGGCGCTACATTCTAATTTAATTGCATGCAAACTTTCAAATTGGCTTTTCCACACTTTTATTTTCATTGCATTTCAATACATTCAAATCAAAATAGCATTGACACATTTAATGATAGAAGCAGGACATTTTAACTGCATGTCCCACACACTATGGCTAATAATTCTGCGCATGGATTTTGAAACAACGTTCTTAGTTTTTAAAATAAAAAATAAAACATGTGTAGTAATTAAAAAAAACTAAACTTTTCATATGCAGAGGATGTATATATTTGTTTGTTCCTTTATTATAATCATATAGAAACGTCAATGCACAGTGTTGTTCTAAATAAGTGACTGATCGTGCAGAAAAAAATTCAAAAATTTTACTAAAAAATTATGGGACTTATTAAAAATTTTAATATGCAAATTTTTAAATGGATTTTCTTCAATAACTCAAAAGCCTTTAAGCCTAGAAGAATGGGTGATGATTTATTTATAACCTGTAATAAAATTGAGACTGGCAGGAGATCCCCAAGAAGAGCAGAACAAATATGAAAATATTTAATTCCCAACAGGCTCTGACCTAGGATCAAGCGAAGAGGAAGGAGGAAATTAATTTCACTGCTTAAAATAAATTTATTTCATGGAGCTCAACCAGTTCGGACAAAGGTAATATTAGAAAATAAACCAATAGAACAAGTGACAAAATATAACTTCCCAGGTTGCGAAATATCACACAGCGGAAACAGATATAAATAACAAACTAAATAAGTTTAATTATATAACAGGAACACTAAAAAGAACTTTGAAAAATAAAGCCAGGAAAAACTCCATAATGAAATTATACAAGACAATGGCAGTGCCTATTATTACTTATGGGTCCGAAACATGGACAGTGACAACACAACAATCTGCCAGAATACAAGCTGCTGAAATGAGATTCCTCAGACCAACAGCAGGATATCAAAGAACAGACAAAAACACAACACAACACAGGTATAAGACAACAACTAAAAGTAGAGGAATTAAACACAACAATAGAGAAACACAGAACAAACTGGAAAGAACACTTGGCAAGGATCACTGAGAACTTCTTCTTCTTCTTCATCACGGTTTAGGCTTATTTACTAGCCTGTTCGGGCTCCAAATTGCTGCTCTTTCCATCTTTTCCTTGGTCTTCCCAAACTTCTTCTTCCTTGTGGTGAATAGCTGTATGCTGCTTTTGGTATTCTATTCTCAGTCATCCTTGCCAAGTGTTCTTTCCAGTTTGTTCTGTGTTTCTCTATTGTTGTGTTTAATTCCTCTACTTTTAGTTGTCTTATTTCTGTGTTATGTCTTTTGTCTGTTCTTTGATATCCTGCTATTGGTCTGAGGAATCTCATTTCAGCAGCTTGTATTCTGGCAGATTGTTGTGTTGTCACTGTCCATGTTTCGGATCCATAAGTAATAATAGGCACTGCCATTGTCTTGTACAGTTTCATTATAGAGTCTTTCCTGGCTTTATTTTTCAAAGTTCTTTTTAGTGTTCCTGTTATATAATTAAACTTATTTAGTTTGTTATTTATATCTGTTTCCGCTGTGTATGATATTTCGCAACCTGGGAAGTTATATCTTACCACTTGTTCTATTGGTTTATTTTCTAATATTATCTTTGTCCGAACTGGATGGGCGCCCTTGAAGGTAATTTTTTTATATTTTTCTGATGATATTTCCATGTTGTATTTTCTTATGTTTCGTTTAGTTTATATAGCATTCTGAGAACAAAATACCAAAAGCAGCATACAACTATTTACCAAGAGGAAGAAGAAGTTTGGGAAGAGCAAAGAAAAGATGGAAAGAGCAGCAATTTGGAGGCGGAACAGGCTAGCAAAAAGCCTAAACCGTGACGAAGAAGAAGAAGAAGGAGCAAAAACATTCCAGTATCTTCTAATAACCAGAATGTTCTGATCTCTAAGGTTCTCAGAACATATTTATTTTACGATGGCACAGGTTGAGTTTTTACTGTGTTGATGCATACTACTTCCTCTCTAAATAAAACAACTTTTTATAACACCCTGTATAAGCGGGTTAGTAAATTTGCACAAGGATAGAGAGATTAAAGTAGAGAAGGTTGGCTACATTGTATCAATGGTTCTGTTCTCAGTGTTATTAAAGTTTTAGTGTGGCAATAATTTATCACAATTCGACATTTCGGATGCAGTTTATCCAACTTTCCATTAAAGTGGCTGCTATACTGTTCGACATATCTGTTTGTTGCCAACTTGACATCTGTTTACATAGAATTGAGATCCCCAATAACCCGACTTTTTCTGCCCCATTAATAAATGCATTCTATTATCTGATTACTAACGTTATAAAATAAAATAAGTTAAAATATATACCTTCTTAGGTAAAATCCGTCGTCCTCAAACTTATAAAATATGTAATCTTTATGCCTGTAGGCCTTTCAGAACATCCGTTCCATCTTCAGCAGGTCTCTCTTCGCTACAACATCCAGTATGATGGTTGATGCTGCTGGTCCTAATGTGGTGTTGTCGTGACAGCATAAACCATCACACTGGATGTCGTAGCGAAGAGGGACCTGCTGAAGATGGAACGGATGTCCTGAAAGGCCAACAGGTATAAAGATTACGTATTTTATAAGTTGAGGACGACGGATCTTACCTAAGAAGGTATATTTTAACATATTTTATTTTATGACTCTCCACCTCAACGGTTTTAACAATGACTTTTATTAGTATTTACTAACGTTAACAGTTTAGTTTTAATATTTTTATTATTTCAGGATTGTTTCTGTTATTTACACAGGGTATCCTCAACCAAAATATACAATTTTTTCTTCCACACTTCCCGGTCTTGCGTGTCTGCTTCTGTCATATTTCTCTTCTTCATGTTGTCTTGAATTCCCTTTATCCACGTTGGCTTTAGTCTACCACGTTTCACTTTTCCAGGAGGTATCCATTTCAATACTCCTTTGTTTGTTTCTGTGTCCCTTCTTCTCATTATATGTCCATACCATCTTAGTTGGATTTCTTCAATCTCTTGTACAATATCCTTTTCTACATTCATTATTTCTCTTATTATATTTATTTTATCTAATATTTTATTTGTCTAATATTCTTGCCGATCTTCTTAAAAAGTCCATTTCTGTGACTAATAATTTATTTCTGTGTTTTTGCTTCAACGTCCCGCACCATATAATAAAATACTCTTCACAATTGTGTTATATATTAATAATTTAGTCCTCTTGAATATATTCCTACTGCATAAAATATAATTTAATGTGCCAATAACTTTCTTTGTCTCTGTTATTCTTTTTCGATGTATAATTCAGATCATCCATCTTTATGAATTATTGATCCCAAATATTTAAAATATTCTACTGTTTTAACCTTTGTTCCATTTATTTCTAATTCCTCGGAAAGATCTCTGCTCATGTATTTTATTATAATTAATTGTTAAACTCCATCTTGAGTATCTTCCTCTAGTTTCCTATTCATATAGTTTTAATGAACAGTTGAATTAATTGGTCCATCGCTTCAATTAAATGTGACAACTTTGAGAAAATAAAAAAAATTCATTTCAACTGCATTTTGAATTTTCTTCATTTACATTAGTTTAGTCCACCGCTGTGGTCTCGGGTAGAATCGTTGCCTAGTACGCAGCGGGCCTAGGTTCCATTCCCGATCAGGACAAGTTATCTGAGTGATTCTTTTTTGGGACAAATGTCAGGGCACCCAGTGTACTTATTTGGGTTAAAAAATAGATTTTTTTCTTTTTATTTCAAAAAATCCAGGAAGGTCTGTTTTATCGATGTGTAATATTATTTTGCCGATTTAAGACATTTAAACCCATAAAAATTGATTTTAAAAATGGGCTCTTTGTGTTCTGCTAATGTTCACATTTTTTTTATTTTTGCATTATCCCGTAACTTGTATTTTTTTCATATTTTGGTGCACTTTTATCTGAAACTATTAAAGATAGGAGAATAATTTTTGGCTTGGATAATGCAATTTAAATAACTCTATAGTACTAAGGTAAATTTATCTTTGTGCTATTGGTAGTGTTTGAAATTAAAAAAAAAAATATTCAAATATGTTTGTTTTGTTTGGATGAATTACAATCCATATCTGAGCACAAGCAAACCTTATTATTGTCAAATGAACTATGGACAATAACATACTAAATTTTGGAAACAATTCGATGAGTAGTTTTTGAGAAAATTGTACCAAGACAATATTTTTAAGAACTTGGATTTTATTTTCATTTTTTTGTATTTTAAATGACTGATGAAGAAATATGTGTAAAAAGTTAACCAGAGTGTCATTATGTTGAGGTAGACTTGTTTAATTAGTGACATCATTTTCATGCACATAACTTAACAATAAGCTGAAAAAATGATTTTTGTATGTTGCATATTTTTTTAACCAAATTCCAAGGCAATTAGTACCGGGTGCTCTTAAGGCGCAAATTGTTTCCGAACATCATCTGACCATCATAATCATCATCATCATAATCGCCATATTTAGTAGGCCTGCGAATATGTGTGAATGACGTGTTTGATTTTGGAGGAGGCCCTTACATTGAGCTGATCTCTCATTCGGAGAGGCCTTCCGTGTATTTGTGTGGTTACAAAGTCTGAAGATTATCCGATCCGTTTGAGGGTCTTTCCACTTTTCAGCGGTTGCCCTTTTACCAGCCGGCTGCTGGTCCTTCACATCCACATGTGTCAATCACAGAGGTAGATGATCAACAGCCAGTGTAGGGGTGACATGTGGTTAGCATGTCGAGTCCCCCAGCCGTTATAGCTGGTTCCTCAACCTGGAGCCGCTACTTATTGCAGCTACCCAATTGCCCCACGATGCTGGGTGGGCACCGGTCCCATACTGGCCGAAATACCATAAGAAAATTTCTTCCCCATAGAGACTCGAACCAGCGCAAGTCCCGTAGCTCTGCGCCAAGGCTTCCTACCTTAACCGCTCGGCTACGGCGCGGGACTGAAGATTATCAAGCTCGTAAAAAATCCTTAAGCCTGAATGAAAAGGCCTCTAAGCAAAATTTACCGAATTTTCCCGTCCTAGTACTACCTTGGTTTCCTAGATGTCGGTATGAGGCGGAACGCTGACCACGGACCACTCAAAATGACATCTATACGAAAACAAGTGTAACTAAATTAATATGGTTCAATTTCTTACCTCTAGGGGGAGAGCGCCTAAATCTCTGTAAAGGGAAAACATAGACTTACAATACAACACAATATAAACACCTGACTGAGGTTAGCAGTGTGGCCAATGTATGTACGGTAAATACCGAAAATAATTTAGTTGAGACAACAGCAGGCCGTGACATCAATTAGCTATAAAATGGCAGCAGTACAAATTTATTGTTTTACATTGCTTCAAATAAAGTTCAGTCAATTTAAATTGCAGTGATTTGTTTCGTATAATGTACATTAACACTACCTTTTGGATATTTTCTGTATATACATTGTACGTAGTATACATAGAGGGCAGTGGTTTTACTTCCCGCACATGGGTGTAAATGTAATATTGGTATGATATTAGATCCCACAATTCCTTTGAGACTCATAGTGGCCAATCGGAGGAAGTTGACTGTGAAAAGAAAGCCATATATGAGCCAACAATTGACTATTACAAAGATAAATACCAACTAGATAGTATAACTGTCACAGGATTGATGATCGGAGCAAGAGGTACTATACCAGGATTCTTAGCTAAATTTTGGAATTCCTTAGATTTGGACAGGGTGTATCTTTCTAAAATTGTCATCGCTGCCATTAGAGGATCTTCTTCTTCTTCTTCTTATTCTTCACTTCCTGGTTTAGGGAAGAGTTGCCTGTTCCGTCTTCATTAATAGATCTAAGACCATCTCTTCCGAGGACGTCCGACATCTCTTCTTCCTCTTGGAAAATAATGTAAGATTTTATTTGGTAATCTACTTTCTTCCATTCTTTCTACATGCTCTTTCCACTGTATCTTGTTATTAGAGGATCAATTTCAATTTTAAGAAACCATTTTTACAAAATTTCTACTTTACAGTATGTATACTTCAATTAGGCCTACAATTTGAATTTTTTAAATGTATTTACAAAATGTATTTCATCAATTCCAAAAAAGTAATTGTCTGTATCACTTTGTCCTTGTGGCAATCCTCTAATGAGGAAAGTTGCATATAATAAAAATATTTAGGTTGGCAACCCCGAAATGCAGGAAGTTGAACTTTCAATCATAGTAGCCATTGCTGCTAAGTACGAAAAAATGAACTATCGCGCAAAAAATATTTTTTTGAATCTACAGCGAGTTTCATAAATAACATTAGTTTAATGTAAAGGTCGGGGCGATGATGCTTAACATAGGTCATGACAACAGAGTAGAGAAAGAAACATTCTGCTAACTTCTGTTTAACGTTACGTGTGGTACAACCCATGTTAACAACTCTACTACGTAATGGTAATGTATAAGAATTGCTACTGTTTTGTATATTGAGAGAATTATACGCTGCACCGCGCCAGTAGAGCATTCACTGTGTCGCTTCAAAATTAGAACAGCAAATACATTTACTCTTTTTTGTTCAACTGCTCAGCTACTAAAATGTAATTTTCCAGTAATAACGTGAAAATAATCTTTTCATGTGAAATTTTAACAGAGTTTTATGGGTCCCGTAATGGACTTGAGCCGTATGTAATTCATGAGGCAAGAGTTTATAAATGCCATCGACCTGTGAAGTTCAACCCATGGGTCTCGAGCCAAAAGCATCATCTCTCTCAGAAAATAAATAGCTATATCCTTGTATGTCCACATACCAGTAGGTTTATATATATATATATATATATATATATATCCATCCATCCATAGTAATTCTGCCCGAGGGCTGGTCTTTCACTGCAATCATGGCATTTTCATGCTATGCTTTGCAGCTTCACTAGGGAATTGTAGGTGTGTATAAATGATTGACCCTTTACGCGTTGGCAAGTCGTTTGCATCCATATCACTCTGTTACAATGTCAATGAATCAACTGTACGATTCAACAAGAAATCTGAAGACAAAATTAGGAAGTTCTATCGCTGAATTGACAGCTGAATACCAACCTGAATTGAGAGACTTTTAAAAGCGCTAAAAGAGTAAAAAATTACAAAGTTCTCAAAGCCCTTGCCTATGCCTGACAATAATACATCCATCCATAGTAATTCTGCCCGAAGGCAGGTCCTTCACTGCATGCTATGCTTGCAGCTTTACTATGGAATTATAGGTGTGGTAGCTTCCCGTTGTTTTCCACACCGGTGAAGGATGATGATAATGATAAGGATGATGATGGCTATATGATTTCGAGGACCGTTTCGGCCTTAACGTTTTCCTGACATTTGTCTTATAGGTGAGGAAAACCCCCGAGACAAACCTCACCCAGAAAAACTGCCCCGGCCGGGGATCGAACCCGGGCCCGCTGCGTGAAAAGTCACACGCTACCTCGAGACCACAGCGGTGGACCCTGACAATAATAATTAATATATTTTTTTCAAAATCTGTCGCTAAGTTAGTCTCGTAGACTGCGATGGGCAGGACATGTGGCACGTATGGGGAATAAAATACATATATGGAAGCTTCTTGTAGGAAAACCAGAGGGAAAACGCCCAGTTGGTAGACCAAGAATGAGGTGGCAGAATAATATGAAGTATGATTTGAAGAAGTAGATTATACAGGGAATGATTGAAAAACATTATCTCAGGATAGGGATGTACGGAGAGATTATGTCCGCGCTGCATGGACTTACGGGTTCGATAGTGCCAGTGAGTTAGCTAGAGTTAGTTGAAAATCTATCATTAAACTGATTTTATTTGATAACTTTTATTTTGTAACCTTGGAAGGTACTGTCAACCGGGGTTACTTTGACTCGAGGGGCAACTTTGACAGAATTGGGGCTTCTTTGACATTTTAAATTTTTTGCGTTTTTTTGGGCTATTTTGACAAAAATGCAATGGTGTAGATAATTCCTTGAAGGCGCACGAATAATTAAGTTGTTTTAAAAGCGGATGTTAATTGTTGTTGGAGATACATCTGTGTCACTTTCAACAACAATGGATTGCGAGCAAGGATAAAATTAATTTCTTCATAATTTCTTAGTTGATTTTCTGTGTGGAAAGGAGTTACAATGGTTAGAATCTATATGAGGAAACCTGGGAGTCGTGCAAACAAGAGTTACTGTGATGAAGATCTTAAAAACCCCCTTGAAGAAGTGAGAAGTGGGAAGTTACCTCAGAAGCAGCTGCAGAGAAATATAACGCAAAAAGAATCACTCTTTTGTACAAACTCCGTGGTGATCATCAGGGAAAGCCAGGGGACCGCACACTTTTGAATCAAGAAGAGGACAAGTTGATTTCTGGAACCTTAGGAACTGTTGCAGACTGGGGCTTTCCTGTGTCTAAGAGTGATATTCACTCTGTTGTAAATAAATGTTTTCCAATTAATTCCTGATTGTCTAATTACAACAATTATATGATAGTCTAAAACATGCAATATGCTTACTTAATACTGGAAATTAATTTTGAGTTCTGTTGCGTGTCAGAATTGATAATGAAGTTTAAGTTTATTTTGTCAAATTACAGTTATAAAAACATTTGTAGTGAGGTTGTTTACAATAAAATTTTTATAAAAAGATAGATTGGTGTCAAAGTGGTACCTACAGTGGATCTACTTTGAATTATAGTGAAAACAAATGTGATGTCAAAGTAGCCCCAGCACATGGGCAAAACAGACCTAAACAAAACTCATTGTTGTCCTACTAAGTTTTTATTTGAGGAGAACAGCACCAAATGGGATTTGTAGTCTAAGGTTCAATTGGTACAATAATTTTTTTTTGACTTTATTAAACACAATGTGTACATTAATTTTAAGTTAGCTTTTAACCAGTCTTTAATTACTGTGTTGAGTGGCAGAGTCCTGTTTTTACACTTCGCTAGATGATATTTGGGACATGGATTGTTGCATAATTTACAGATGCAGTGCTCCTTGGGTACATGGTACATGTTGTTCAGGCATATATTCCCATGAAATCCATGAGCTGCGAAGCGTGTGTACAGGTGTCGAAGTTCGGTTGCTTCCAGGTTTCTGTTTTCATTGCGTCTGTTTCCATAATTTCTGTCGGTATCTGAGCGGCTTTATTCAGTCTGTCCTCGATGACGATTCTGTATGCTTGCGTTTCCGGTAGTCTGAAACAGTGTCTGATATCTTCGATGAAGAAGGATTCCTGGGCTATTGTATAGGCATAACTATTTCTTGTATATTTTGAAATTGACAGCGCTCTTTTGAGAAATCTTGATTTAACGTTCTCCTGTTTCTTAAGGTTTTTCACCGTCAAGTAATTCCATATTAGCTGGGTTCCGTATGTTGCGGCCGGCATTACTTTAATGTTGAAGAGTTTCCTTGCAGTTGAGAGGGATAGTCTTTGGAGTTTAGGGATATCGTACATGGCTTTCGTTGCAGCTGTTGCTGGATCCTGTATATGAAGTGAGAAAGCGGTTCCAGTTGTTTGTAAGGTGACCCCCAAGTATTTGTAGCTTGATACGAATTCTAGGGTTTCTCCTCCGCATATAAGATGGTCCTTATTAGCCAGCCTTCCTCCTTTCCTGAATTTCATTGCCTTTGTCTTGCCGCTGTTTATTTCCATCGAATTGGTACAATAAATCATAATTCATTTTTTTTGGCATAAATCATACGAGTTAGACCTTAAAAACCTTCGAAAATATGTCAAAGTAGCCCCGTTTTACGGTATCCCCTATATACAGATACAAATTACCATTCTGTATTCACGGTTCTGTATTCGCGGCGGCACATTTACGGAGCATATCACCCGCGAATAACGAACTTTTACTGTAATTAAATAAATAAGGACAGATATTGCCAGATATTTATTTTCATAAAAGTGTATTTTTAATTTCAAACTCAGTTATAAATAAACGCTTGATATATTTCTCATTTTACATTAGCTTTGAACATTAAGACAAATAACTAGCGGTTTTCAAGTGACTTTATTCTCTTTCAAACATGAATAGCGCGTTGTTGATAACGCCAGCTCTTGTCGTTACACAAATAACTGTTAATGGGTTCATTAACGAGGGACTTGGGCTTAAAACTGCGGTGTAATTGCCACTTGACATACATTGCTTTTATAAACATTAAAATATTGCTTTTAGCTGCTTATAAATAAGCACTTCTTT
Organism: Diploptera punctata; assembly: GCA_030220185.1. NCBI lineage: Eukaryota > Metazoa > Arthropoda > Insecta > Blattodea > Blaberidae > Diploptera > Diploptera punctata. Next base: position 51,851 of record JASPKZ010007504.1, read on the forward strand.
ATTAATGACACGCTTTCATTTTTATTTGGGAAAGTATTATATTGGTCTCCCACTATTAGGCATATTGCCGAGAAAAAAATAGGTGTGGATAAAACTAATTGTAGTAGTAGGACTTTAATAGACAAAACGTAAGATGTTTACAATATTATTTACAAATATGGGTCGCACGGGCAGTAAGCCGTACGTGCTGTTGACAGTCCGTTACAATAAAGTAATAATTGGTACTAGTGTAAAGAAAAAAACAATAACATTACAATTACATAAAGAAAACACAATAATATTACAATTACATAATAATACAATAACATTATACATTAATTAAGTTATGTATAATTATTAAGAATTAATGGTATTGCATTTTGATAACATGTATTTATTCATGAATGAGTGTTGTTATTATTTTCCGCGTTTTGTACAGAAATTTACCCAAGTTTATCCAATTTTCTGCATTTACCAATAACTGTAGCATGCCAATCTTTCACGATTTGAATTTAGAATTCTTTCCGGTAATAACTCACGTCTCCAATATTCTAAATCATCACATATTCCTGATATATGTATCTCGTCTTCAAAATATATGGTCACACGTAGAAATACATTATATAATGGAAATGGACAGCTAATGACAAATGAGGGAAATTTTGAGGAAGTGGCTGAATTCAAATACCTAGGAACAATAATCACAAATAGGAATGAGATGCACAAAGAAATTAAACATAGGCTCAATTCTGGAAATGCGCGCTATTATGTATTACAGAGACTCTTGATGTCCAAACTCCTTTCAAAAAACGTTAAACTGAAAATATATAAAACTGTTATTATACCAAGTTTTTATTATTGATTTCGTACATCTCAATGATGGATAAATCATATTTGAAGAGAAAAATTATACGCTCAGACCGGGACTTGAACCCGGGACCCTTGGTTCTCCAGACCAAGTGCTCTACCAACTGAGCTACCTGAGCAAGTACCGATCTAAACGCAAATCCTTCTCTATACACATTGCAATTCCCATCCACCAAATGCTGTGAAGCCTTGCCTCTATCTTGCAAATGGCAGCTCCCCTATTAAGAAGACATATTTGGGAATTATACATTACAGCCAGTACGGATTTGCGTTTAGATCGGTACTTGCTCAGGTAGCTCAGTTGGTAGAGCACTTGGTCTGGAGAACCAAGGGTCCCGGGTTCAAGTCCCGGTCTGAGCGTATAATTTTTCTCTTCAAATATGTTATTATATCAGTTATATTATATGGATGCGAAACATGCGTTGAGAATAAAGTACTTACAGCAATGGCGATCATGATTGAAAGTACAACAATACACTGCCATCTATGTATACTACGTACAATGTATATACAAAAAATATCCAAAAGGTAGTGTTAATATACATTATACGAAACAAATCACTGCATTTTAAATGAACTGAACTTTATTTTAAACAATATAAAACAATAAATACTTAATTTGGCGCCATGTTATCACTGATTGGTGTCACGGCCTCCTGTAGTTTCAACTAATAAACATTGCCCACACTGTTAACGTTAGTCAATTATTTATAATGAACGCAAATATTTCCAACAAAGATGTTATTTTACTATTATTTAATATTTTGAAAACGCTATCGTGCAAAAATAATGTACAACGCACGTTTGTGAAGTGTTTTACAGAATCTCGGAAATTAAAAACCTGTATATCGCTCGGTTTTTGAACATTTTCATTACTTCTATAAAATCCACTTCCTAACTCGCATTCTTAAGGCTGTAGGTAATTAAACTTGGAACTTGAAATTTGACTTGGTATGGTGAATTAATGACAATAACTACAGTTGTCCACCGCTGTGGTCTCGAGGTACCGTGCTGCCTTGTCACGCAGCGGGCCCGGGTCGGGGTAGTTTTTCTGGGTGAGGTTTTTATGGGGGTTTTTCCTCACCTGTAAGACAAATGTCAGGAAAACGTTAAGGCCCAAACGATCCCCGAAATCATATGACCATCATCCTTATCATTATCATTATCATCATCATCATCCTTCACCGGTGTGGAAAGCAACGGGAAACTACCACACCTATAATTCCCTAGTAAAGCTGCAAGCATAGCATGAAAATGCTATGATTGCAGTGAAGGACCTGCCATCGGCAGAATTACTATGGATGGATAACTACAGTTAGCCATTGTAACTTGCTTACCACAACAGTGTGTAGTGTTGAAATAATTTTCATTATTGCACGAAACTAGGATTTGAAGTAAGTTTGTAAAGTCGATATTTGTATCACATTGATTTTAATTATCTTTGAGTAGAAAGTTGTTTCACCACCCAAAGCCATAGTTCGTGAAACACTGTATTTTCTTGTGGTGAGGCTCCCGCAGCCACAGTAGCCGCTAGACGTAGGAACTCAAGCTTTGAGGTTACGATTTCGCGTAATCTAGGAAATTACAAAACCATTACTACAATTGGCGCCTCAGTATCTTTCATTTACACAATTCAGTTCATTATTTCATATTTATTTTCCCACTTCGCCATCAAATAAGTGAACAAATGAAATATTGGATGAATGTAAAAAAATCTTCAGATAGAAAAACCAAAAGAAAAAAATCACGAAATTCACATATCATCCATGGGCACACTATAAATTCCATAACATGTTTTTAAAAATAACATGCCAACAGAATAACTGCAGTTGTAGTAGATTTTTGGAGAAGAACTGCCACAAAATCTCGACTAGAAAGAATTAGAAATATAGAAATTAGAAAATGGATGAATGCAATTGGCAGTTCCTGCATTACTTTATGGGAGTGAAAGTTGGGTAATGACCAAAAAATTACAAAGTAGAATGCAAAGTGTAGAAATGAGCTTCCTTAGAAGAACAAAAGGCTGCACATGAATGGATCGGTTAAAGAATGAAGATATAAGAACAGAGTTAAATATATATCCGTTAAATTATAAAATCAATGGACATAGAGAAAAATGGTTTAGACATGTAGAAAAAATGGGACGTAATAAGATTACCAAAAGCAGCATTCAACTACAAGCCGAGAGGTTCAAGGAATGTAGGAAGGTCAGTGAAAAGATGGACAGAACAACTGTGAGGCGGAACAGGCATTTTTCCTAGCCCGTGAAGTGAAGAAGAAGAAGAATGCAGAAAGAAGTTTAATGTATGAAATTGAACACAGAAAGCTAAAATGGTATGGACACGTAAGAAGAATGCAAGATGGAAGACTACAAAAGGCTGTTTATGCATGGAAAATTGAAAGAATGAGCAGAAAGGAAGACCAAAAACAACCTGGAAGAATAACACTCAGAATTTAATGAGGAAATTTGGTGTAACAGATGAAGACACAGAGGACAGAGAACGATGGAGAACTTTAATTAAGGGAAATTTGTGAATGTTTGTTACAAACTCATAGCACTGAGCAACAAAAAATAAACTTTTTTTTAATTAGGCTTTCACGGCCAGAGTTATTACGATGATCCTGTAGAAGATTTCCGGGCTGTTGGTCGTGGTCTTGAGGCTTGTAGTTCCCCGACAACCCTTGAGGATGCCGGACGCAGTCTCTGGCGGAACGTCGGGGAACTACAAGCCTCAAAGACCATGACCAACAGCCCGGAAATCTTCTACAAAAAATGTTTTTGTCTCAGAAAGAAAACTATGTGATTCTGATAGTATTTTTTCTCCTGAATTCAAATATATCGGTTTTTCTTCATCACGCAAGGTTTCCGAGAGACAGGCATTTATAATTGCAAACACTTTAATATTTTCTACATTCGTAACTACACAATATTCGAACATTCGGACTCAGCTAGAAAGTAAAAAAAAAGTTGATTTTCTGCTATATTTCGCCTGTGGAGCATCCCTCTTGATGGTCCAACAATAATCGGCCAGCATATTAGCATTCCATTTGCCTTGATATCTCTTTTCCATAGCTGAAATCTCCTGATGAAAGTGTTCCTCGTTTTATTTTACAGTGGACAAATGGACGAAAAAACGTTTATTAAAATTATGTTTAAAGAATGCTTACTTGTTATAGTAGCCACTAGATGGCACAGCTTTCCATCTATCTATGTTCATAATCTCGGAAATTAAAATCCTCCTATCGCTCGGTATTTAAACATATCCTCGCTTCTGTAAAAAAACAAACACTTCCTAACCTCGCATCGTAATATACTTCTTCTTCTTCCTTTCATGTGATAGACCTAGGGGTCTGTTATGGTCTCAATCCAACGTTTGAAGGGTCTGTCCAAAGATCTGTTGCCTGGTGGCGGGTAATTTAAGATCTGACGTGGTATTCTTGTTCTGCTCATTCTTCGTACGTGAGATTTCCAGTTGTTTCCGTATTTTTGTACATATTCCATGACTGATTCTGTTTGTAATTCTTTGAGAATCTCAGATTTCCTTTTATGGTTTGTTCTTGAGTAGCCTGCAGTACGTCTCATAAATTTCATTTCTGCCGCAGTTAGTCTTTGTTCATCTACACTGCGAATAGACCAGGCCTCACTGCCGTAACATGATATGGGTCTGGCCAGTGTTTTATAAATTCTAGTTCGTGTGTGTTGCTGTACTGTGTTTGGCTTGAAAATATTATTTATAATTCCTGTTAATCTGTTAAATTTTATAATTTTTTGACTAATAGAAAAACACAGCGAGTTTAATAGTGAAACACACGTGGCGTTTGTTGACTTGAAGAAGGCATTTGACAAAGTAAACAAATCGTAATATACTATTATTATTATTATTATTATTATTATTATTATTATTATTATTATTATTATTATGTCGTGGTGGAGTGGCTTGCGTGCTTAAATGATCCTGAGGCGGTAGCATTGCTGCCGATAGGGTTACCCATGCCAGACTGGTCGAAGGTGATAGGCCAGACGAAAAAAGTACCTTGGGCGAAAGAGTGACGATCTTTCACCGTAAAAATACAACCGTCAAGAAATGCGGACATGGGTTCAACTGGGGTAGGGACTACTTCAGGGAACCCATGCCAAAGGCTCAATGTAGTATTGTTGGCCGATAGCGAGGAGATACTAAAGGCCAACACGCACACACTGTTGAGTAACACTAAGAAATTAGGACTGGAAGTAAATATCAATAAAACTAAATATATGGTCACACGTAGAAATTCATTATATAATGGAAATGGACAGCTAATGACAAATGAGGGAAATTTTGAGGAAGTGGCTGAATTCAAATACCTAGGAACAGTAATCACAAATAGGAATGAGATGCACAAAGAAATTAAACATAGGCTCAATTCTGGAAATGCGCGCTATTATGCATTGCAGAGACTCTTGATGTCCCAACTCCTTTCAAAAAACGTTAAACTGAAAATATATAAAACTGTTATTCTACCAGTTATATTATATGGATGCGAAACATGGACTCTTACTTTAAGGGAGGAAAGGAGATTACAAGTATTTGAGAATAAAGTACTTAGGAAAATTTTTGGACCAAAGAGAGATGAACAGACAGGTGAATGGAGAAGACTACATAACAATGAACTACATGGTCTTTATAGGAAAACAGATATAATAAGAACAGTTAAGTCTCGTAGACTGCGATGGGCAGGACATGCGGCACGTATGGGGAATGAAAGACTTGCATGGAAGCTTCTTGTAGGAAAGCCAGAGGGAAAAAGCCCAGTTGGTAGACCAAGAATGAGGTGGGAGAATAACATTAACTATGATTTGAGGGAAGTAGATTATACAGGGAATGATTGGAAAGCATTAGCTCAGGATAGGGATGTATGGAGAGCTTATGTCCGCGCGGCCATGAACCTACGGGTTCGATAGTGCCAGTGAGTAAGTATTATTATTATTATTATTATTATTATTATTATTATTATTATATCCCGCATTTTGAAGATCAATTCTGAAAAATTTACGCTACATTTAGAGAGAAAATATGGAGGATTGGATGAGGTAGGGATGATGATGTCACATCAATCAACTTTACAAGTGAGGCAGAAACAATGAGGTCTCTTCATGAAAGTGTGATATTGATATGGCCTCAGTGGCATTTCGTCATGCAGAATGTCTATTATTTTGAACATTCAATACAGATGGAGAGACTATGGTATTAAATTGCTGTTATAGAACTCAAATACACTTTTATCGCCGTTAGCAATTTATGTTGAGTAATACCAACCTTTCAGTTCACGTGTCAAATGATTAATATCAACATTGAGTGCCAAAATGGCATAAGGTAAAAATCATAAAATTTGAAGGAAAATAAAAACTACTCTAAGCACAAACAATAACATTTTGAAAATATATATCTCAACTCACTGGCACTATCGAACCCGTAGGTTCATTACCCCACGGACATAAGCTTTCTATATATCCCTATCCTGAGCTAATGTTTTCCAATCATTCCCTGTATAATCTACTTCCCTCAAATCATAGTTAATGTTATTTTCCCACCCCATTCTTGGTCTACCAACTGAACGTTTTCCCCTCTGGTTTTCCTACAAGAAGCTTCCATGCACGTTTTTCACTCCCCATTCGTGCCACATGTCCTGCCTATCGAAGTCAACGAGATTAACTGATCTTATTATATCTGGCTTCCTATAAAGACCATGTAGTTCGTTGTTATGTAGTCTTCTCCATTCACCTGTCTGTTCATCTCTCTTTGGTCCAAAATTTTTCCTAAGAACTTTATTCTCAAATACTCGTAATCTCCTTTTATCCCTTAAAGTAAGAGTCCATGTTTCGCACCCATATAATATAACTGGTAGAATAACAGTTTTATATATTTTCAGTTTAACGTTTTTTGAAAGGAGTTGGGACATCAAGAGTCCCTGCAATGCATAATAGCACACATTTCCAGAATTGAGCCTATGTTTAATTTCTTTGTGCATCTCATTCCTATTTGTGATTATTGTTCCTAGGTATTTGAATTCAGCCACTTCCTCAAAATTTCCCTCATTTGTCATTAGCTGTACATTTCCATTATATAATGTGAACATGTATTTATTTTAAATTAAAGAGAGTAAAGAAAAGTTATTCTAAAAGTATTTATACAAAACTAAGTTTATAAATGTGGAAAGCAACGGGAAGCTACCACACCTATAATTCACTAGTAAAGCTGCAAAGCATAGCATGAACATGCTATGATCGCAGTGAAAGACCTGCCCTCGGGCAGAATTACTATGGATGGAAGTTTATAAAAACTGATTGCGTTAAAAACTAAACAGTACACTAAGAGTATCATTTTATCTTATTTGTATTTCCACAACGTACATGAAGTGAAAAAAAGCTATAATCTGCAACAAGTACTAGTATAGGGTCATGAAGCCACTTTAGTAGTCTATTTGTTTCTAATGGTAAGTGGATAAAATTCTCGCAAACAATGAAACAAACCAACTTGTGCTATATATTTCACTGCAAGACCACGTAATATTACCTGTAATTGCTTCTGCAACATTTCAAGCTCTATGGTTTCTTTCGTTAAGTACAGACATTATTTATACATTTCACATTAGAGTGGAAATCCTTTTAACTCTGAGAAGGAGCAAAAGAAAACAGTAATGAGAGTAGAGTTCAGAGAACTGCTGCAATTATTGTATTTCAACATATGTCGCTTCATGATTGTTTATTTTACCAGTATTATATTAACGACGTACTTAGCGATTCAGGGCTTCTACGTCACAATTAATTTTATTTATTTCAGGATTTTTTCTGTTATATACACAGGTATGCTCAACCAAAATATACTTTTTTTCTTCCACACTTCCCGGTCTTGTTTAACAACACGTTTTCAAAATGTATCGGCTCATCACAATTTAGGAACAAGATCACAAGACTCTTCTTTACTTTTGATACTACAACACAGGACCTGTCTACAATATCTATGACTAGAGCATGGAACTCACTTCCCAGTCACGTCAGGGACTGTCAATCGCTATCATTATTTAAATGCAAATTAACTGATATCTTAAGTTCGACACAATGAAAACATTAACTGCATAACAACTATATAGAGCATTCCATTAATAATCATCTAGGAAGCTACTTACTTTATTTTATATCATTTTAATTTTATTATATTCTATGTTTTTGTTAGTATTAGATCACATCATCATTGTATTTTGTTTAGTCTGTATTTTAATATTATCTTAAAACTGTAATATGTATGTAATTTTTGTATAATTTTACTATTCGCTGGTTGAGTGGAAGAGAAGGCCTTATGGCCTTAACTCTGCCAGCTAAAATAAAGCATTATTATTATTATATTATTATTATTATTATTATTATTATTATTATTATTATTACTATAAGGACTATAAGACGTACCTTAATTTTTAAGTAATTTAAAAAAATAACATTTTTACCATTTTTATTATTATATTGCAAAGGCAGAGTAAAAACAAATCTTATTTTATAAAACCGTTCTGATCTTTAAAACTCCTGAAAATCGTCATCTGAACTTTCTTCTTCTTTGTCATCATTGTCCTCTTCATATATAACATGGTTTTCACTGTCATCAAGAGCATTACTTATGCTGCACTTGTTGAAAGATTTAACAATAATGTCTTCTCTCACTCTAGACCACGACTGTTTTATCCACTGACACACTTGTTTGATTGTATGTCTTTTAAAGCTCCCTTCAGCGTGAATTCATGTTGGATTTCATCCATCATCCATTTGTTCAAGTTCACTAGCATCGTACACTGCAATGACACATCATAGGCTAGACAGTGTTCTGGGTTTGTGATGGCGGGGCGGGAGGGAGACAGTGTTAACTAGCTTTTGAATCCCCGCAACTCGTTCGGTGCAATGCTGCTGCCAGTTGAATCCAATGTCGCCAGATAGAGACAATTTTCCCGCAGCATCGAATATATGACCATTTTTAAGACTGCCGGGAATTTTAAATAAAACTAACTCACTGGCACTATCGAACCCGTAGGTTCGTGGACGCGCGGACATAAGCTCTCCACACATTCCTATCCTGAGCTAATCTTTTCCAATCATTCCCTGTATAATCTACTTCCCTCATATCATAGTTAATGTTATTCTCCCACATCATACTTGGTCTTCCAACAGGGCGCTTTCCCTCTGGTTTTCCTACAAGAAGCTTCCATGCAGTGTTTCATTCGCCATTCATGCCACGTGTCCTGTCCATCGCAGTGTACGACACTTAACTGTTCTTATTATATCCGGCTTCCTATAAAGGCCATGTAGTTCATTGTTATGTAGTCTTCTCCATTCACATGTCTGTTCTTCTCTCTTTGGTCCAAAAATTTTCCTAAGAACTTTATTCTCAAATACTCGTAATCTCCTTTCCTCCCTTAAAGTAAGAGTCCATGTTTCGCTTCCATATAATATAACTGGTAGAATAATAGTTTTATATATTTTCAGTTTAACGTTTTTTGAAAGGAGTTGGGACATCAAGAGTCTCTGCAATGCATAATAGCACGCATTTCCAGAATTGAGCCTATGTTTAATTTCTTTGTGCATCTCATTCCTGTTTAATTTTTTTTCAAATGCTCCATGTTTGTCTTTTCAACGTTCCTGGTTTCACTCATGGCATGGTGTACTTGAACCCACTTCTGAGGTTGGGGCGCCTGGAAGGCGGGGTTACGTTGCCCCGATGATATGACGGGTGATGATGATGATGATAATGGTGCGCCAGGAGAGTTCCTAATCCTAAGCTTAACCTAAGATGAATATGAATGATGATGATTGCGCTGGCAATATGATTTCGGGGACCGTTTGGACCTTAAAGTTTTACTGACATTTGTCTTACAGGTGAGGAAAAGCGCCGATAAAAACCTCACCCAGAAAAACTGTCCCGACCGGGAATCGAACCCGGGCCCGTTGCGTGACAAGTCAGCACGCTACCATGAGACCACAGCGGTGGTTTATCTTCGCTGGATTATTTTCTCTGTGCATTACTGTTAGGGTGTTTTCAATATTTAACATGCGATGTCCTTCATGGATAACGTGTTTTGCGTAGCTTGATTTTCCTTCTGCGTGAATAAAGTCTCGAAGATGGAAATCATGAAAGCAGCTCACAACAACGACAATCTGATAAACGAAAACGAACCCAATACATGCAACCCCCTCTACCAGATCTTCAGTGAAACACCAGTTTTGAATCCTGCTGATGATGGGACAAATCCCGAAAGCGCTACAGTTAAATAACTAATTAAGTTGAGGAGACGGACCTTTCAGGTGAATATTCCATAATTTATATTTTAATTTTGAATAATATCTCAACGGAACACATCGTGAATCTCATAAAAAAGTTCATTACCATTTGTGATTATTGTTCCTGGGTATTTGAAATCAGCCATTTCCTCAAAATTTCCCTCTTTTGTCATTAGCTGTCCATTTTCATTATAATTTTAAATAAAACACTGCACATTTTATATTAATTTTCGAGTATAAGACGCACCCAAACTTTGGAGGCAGTTTTTCGAAGAGAAACGTGCGTTTTATAGTCCGTTAAATACGGTATGTACAACTTTAAAAAAATGGTTAACGCTAATCACGTGTCTTGGAATAGGCTACTTTTTTAGTACTTACCAAACAGTCAGCATCTAATGGAACAGCAGATACGTTCTTGGAACCACATATTACACTCTTGATTGGATCTGTATTTTAATTTGAGAGAGTTGTCAAGTATGCAACGTAGAGCAGTGAAGTTAATTGTCTTGTAAATTTGAAGTAATACTTGGAATCTAACATCTTTCATTTACGATACGATTGTAGGGCATATTGTGTCTTTTAAGTCTGCATAAAATCAAGTTGGCACAATTGAAGAAGTCGTAACTGCAATACGGAGATCACAAGGAAGTTAATAAGCAATGGGAAGGATATAAACCGAGAAAAAGCAATACAATGTTTCCTCGCATCACACAACTTACGACATCAAATTCCATATCATTTTGAAATGCTCCTGCATGATAGACTTCTCCTATATTCATACTAGCAATATATACAGGGTGTTTTTTAATTAGGCCGACGAACTTTGGGAGCAGATAGTTAACCTACATTGAAGCATATTTTGTTAAGGAACCTATAGGCTGTGATGCTTCGTTTTAGTGCAAGAGGGTTCTCAGAGGAAGGAATGGAAGGAAGTAGGTACGTACAGATAACAAGTTATTCTCATCATCATCATAGGACATTCACGAATTTAGGCAATTTGTTGACCTGTTTCGGCCTCAAGAGAAACACCATCCAAAAGTATTTTGAGTGGACGTCCTGGTCTTCTTCTTCCTGCAGGTTGATATCTTAACATTTGTTTGGGTATTCTGTGATCTTCCATTCGATGAACATGTTGTATCCATCTTGACTTATAATCAGAAATTTTGTTTTATAAAGATTCCATGTGTAATTCTTCTAAGATGTCTTCATTTTTTTGTGATCTAGTAGTGTGTATCCTGCAGTCCTCCGAAGATATCTCATTTCAGCAGATCTAAGTCTCTGTATATCCTTCTTTTTCAACGTCCATACTTCGCTACCATACAAAAGAGTTGGAAGAGCCAGTGTTTTATACACTTTTAATCTTGAATGCTTTTGGACTAACTGTGGCTTGAAGATAGAATTTATTAACCCTTAAATTTTTAAAAATTAAATATTTTTGCATTTACATCCTTTTCTTCTTCATATGAGATATTGCATCCTAGATATGTAAAATTATTCACCTGCTCCAAAATTTTATTGTCCAGTACAATTTTACTTCTGACAGGATCTACACCTTGAAATGCCATAATTTTTGTTTTTTCTGTAGATATCTTCAAACCATATTCTTCTGTAATTTTGTTAAGTTCATACAGACCTTTCTGTAGATTATCTTCGGAATTTGCTATTATTATTTGGTCATCTGCAAACAATATGGTGTTTAACAAGTTATTCTGTGTCACATAATTCTGTGTGTTAATCCAAATGCTTTATAGACAAGCATGAACAAAACGTACTTAATTATAAAAAAACTAAATTCAATAAAAAAAACGCTCACCCCAGTGTTGCATTGTCCGGATGGATCCAGTTTATTGTCCCAAAACAACAAGTGCTGGAACGCATGTCTATTGACATCCAGACAAACAGTGCGGTGCCATACTTTGTCGTGCCCTTCCAAAGACGCCAGGTGTTTCCCTTATTTTAGCTCTTGCGCTGACAATGCGCCATTCTGCAGCCGACATTTGAAGAGTTAGGAGGTCAAAGAGCACGCAGAAACTCCTGAGATGTCTACCGCAGTAGTAGACGAAACGTGAGTTTTAATATAACCATTTAACATTTACCAATACTGTTATTTTAACACAGTTCCAATAATTAATGTCTGAACCACGAATCGAACCGTGGACCTCCATTAATTAATGGTCCACGGTTCGATTCGTGGTTCAGACATTAATTTTTTCTTTTCACAATATCATTATAATATGATCCATTATTGGAACTGTGTTAAAATAACATCGTTTACTGCTTATAAAAGTGGTGGTGTAAAATTCTCAAATATAGATATACTTCTAAACGAAGCTGGCCGTTGGCGATGGTAGTGACACCTACCTGACAGCGGACAAAACGAGAATTATAGATTTGTATATGTGGAAAGAATTGTTGATGTTTGTGCCAGGTCTAGAATGGTATAGTGGGCTGCACACTAGTCTGGAGAACTAGAGGTCCACGGTTCGATTCGTGGTTCAGACATTCATTTTTCTTTTCACAATATCATTATAATATTAATATAACCAGACCACGGCCATTTAGCCCGAAAGACATAACATATATGAATCAAGACACCTGACGTGAAAGTCTACAATGAAATAAGTTATGAACCACCTCATTGTGAATATTTCTCCATTCTCTTTCCATATGGAAGTAAATACTTGTATTTGTCCCATTTTGTAATAACTTTTAGCTACATTGCTTCTCTTAATGTTTCACGCCCACAGAGTATCACACGCAAAATTTTATTCTGTATACGTTTTACTCTTTAGATTCTCTCAAAAAAGTAAACGCTAGTGACTACGGTATAAAAAAACACTTTCTAGTTTTGGTGGCTTAAACAGTAATACCGTAACAATTGCAGTTTTTAACTGCTCTTCCCCCAATCATAATCGATTCTACCTTCCGAGCTCTTTCGTGCCAGAATGCTGAACAAAGTGCGTTAGCCCACAATAACTGAGACAAACTCAAGTGATCACAAATCTATATTCAATTAATTAAATAGAAATAAAACTGTTAGAGTTTCATACGATTTTCATATTTATTTAACACTAGGAGAACGGACGGGCCATTTTGACCCACATCATTTATACTTTTCTTGCTGTTGGCCGTAATAATATTTAGTTATAAAAGCTAATTTATGACTTTTCATAACTCCCAGTCATATATCTTAATATACAAACATTTGGTGTCACGTTGTTTGTCCGCGATGGGATCCTAAACTACTGAACTGATTTTAATAAAATTTTGCACACTGTGTGCAGTTTGATCCAACTCGAGACATAGGATAGTTTATAACTAAATTTATAGTCGCATTATTTTTTTATTGCAAATTATTTGTTTGTTATTTAACAAAGAGTTATAATTATCTATGAGTTCCATAGGATTCTAACAGATGGCGGTGTAATTATCTGTGAGTTCCATACGATTCTAACAGATGGCGGTGTAAGGCAATTGGTTTATTATTTAACAAAGAGAGCTCCAGATGGCTGTGCTTTTTGTCAACCGCGAATTTCAATTGAATTACAAATATTGATTATTTCATAATTTAAGTGTGTTCAGTGTTTATTTTATTTTCAATATTATTAATTTCGTGTGTAAGTATTAGTTTTAAGTAATCTGGCTGAAAGACAGCAACTTAATTAAAATTTTAACATATACTTTAGCCACAGCAACTTCTAGTTGGATATATATTTTTTTATTAATGTACTAGCTAATATCCGGCGTGTGCTGCTACGCCTATATAAATGAAAATTAATGTGCTTTTATGTTTATTTAAATAAGTAAAAGTAAAAATTATAATAAATTTATATTTTTTAGATAACCCGACGTTGCCCTTGAATCTACTTATCCCGATCTTCTTGACATAAATGAGCTGAAATACGAAAAGAATGTGTTTTATGTTTAGTTAAATAAGTGGAAGGAACAATTTATATCGTAATTATTTGTAGATACCCCGTGGTGTTTACCCGCCGTTGTCCGGGAATCTACTCATCCCGATCTTCTTGGCATAAATGAGTTGAAAAACAAAAATTATTGTACTTCTTATGATTAGTTGAATAAGTAAAATGAAAAATAATTATAAACGTATATTGTAGTTATTTTAAGATTTCCCGTGCTGATTACCCGGTGTTGCCCGGGAATCTACTTATCTCGATCTTCTTGGCATAAATGAGCTAAAAGACAAAATTCGTTATTGTGAGTTATCCGTAAAAGAATACCCGCCATGTGCTGCTATGCTTGCACAGGAATCTACGTACTTGTCTCGATCTTCTTGGCATCAATGAAAGACAAAAATGGTTATTGTGAGTTATCCGTAAGAGATAAACATATGCTGTCGCGGACGTTTTTGTAGAGCTTTTTGAGATATTCAATTCTGTGTACATTAATTTTGTGTATTTGTTATGGTTTAGGCAGCGTAAACCATTTAAGCGTCCAAAGAGCTACTTTTTTTTTACATTTTCCACTACAAAGGGCAATTTTTAAGGGTGTAGGAGTTGAGTATCACAATTCTCTTATAGCCTATGATCATCCCGGGAATCTTCTGAACATTTTGCAAAAAGCCCCATCACAATCGGATCAACAGTGTGACCGCGCATAAAGTACGAAGGAACAAACAAACTATAATTTTTATATAGATGAAGGAAATTGATTTTTCATCAAGTAAACACCAAATCAATTGATTATATTGACTTACTTCAGTTTAATTTCCAAAACATTCATTAACGGTGTAAAACATTTGTAAAAAGTCTTGTTTAAGCACAGCGAATAATTGATCAAGATTCTCCAAGATAACGCACATAAGTAGATTTACTGATAAGCTTGATTCCCTCCCACTCTTATAAAGTACTTTATTCTAGCAAATTCTACCTTACGTCATCACAATATGAACGCATAAGGAAATGGCAAATTTTTCTAAAGTTATTCTAAACGAATTCCGTATCCGAGCTCTTCCTCGTTCTAACATAAGAATCCATTTTATTCCTATAATAAATTATTTTAACAGTTTTTTTATTCTCCTCTAACATAAAGCATCCATAATACAATTTATTTTCTTATATATTTTTTCTATATCAGGATGTGGGTATGATATTGTTACATGTTCATGTCTCTGATATTAAGTTAAGATTCCCTTGACACCATCTACATCTTTGTGTGACGTAAAAATGCGGGAACGATGTTAAATTTATCTCCAGAAGTAAGATAACCAGAGCCCCTGATTATCCTAGAGTTACGATATTTTAGTCTATCTTCAATCTTCTTCTGCTTCTGCTTCATGAAATTAGGCCTTTTGACCTGTTTTCACATCAAGTGGGATTTAATGAATCCTCCCATCTAGTAAATGTGCGTCCAACATTTCTATGTGCTATTGGTTTGTACTTTAGTAACAGCTGAGGGATTCTATCTGTAGGCATTCTCTTAACATGTTCATACCAGTTGTTTCTCATGTTGTCAATTATATTTGTTAAATTAAAAATATTTAAGTCCTTCCTAATATCCTCACTTCTTTTCTTGTCCAAAATTGTCACACCCGCTACTGAACGTAGGAACTTCATTTCTGCAGGTTCTATTTTGCTTCTGTCTGATTCAATCAATGCTATTTATTATTTTCTTTTATTATCAATATTATTATTGTTTTATTATTATTTATTTTTATAGTTTATTGGTTTATTTTTTATCTATTATTTTTTATTATTTATTATTATTATTGTTTGTATTGTTATTGTTTTATTGTTATTGTTATGTTTTATTGTTGTTAATTAACTAACTAGGTCTCTGCATCTATCGAACCCGCAGGTTCATGGCCGAGCGGACATAAGCTCTCCATACGTCCCTATTCTGAGCTAATGTTTTCCAATCATTCCCTGTATAATCTACTTCCCTCAAATCATGCATAATGTTATTCTCCCACCTCATTCTTGGTCTACCAACTGGGTGTTTTCCCTCTGGCTTTCCTACAAGAAGCTTCCATGCAAGTCTTTCATTCCCCATACGTGCAACATGTCCTGCCCATCGCAGTCTACGAGACTTAACTGTTCTTATTACATCTGGCTTCCTATAAAGACCATGTAAAGTAAAGTGATCCCACAACATGCCTCAGGAGACCCTTGAGGTAGTAGGAGGTTAAGGCTCCCACTTTTTCTAGACAATCGGCACTTGATGTCAGCCGGGTTGTCAGCCCTGCGTGACGGCCGCCTTTACCCCCAGAGCAAGCGTCTGGTACTCATTTCCTTTAGAGGCTGAGTCGACCCCAGGGCCATAGTGCCGCCAGAGGGTTTTGGGTCAGTTTAAAAATCCTGACCACAACGGGACTTGAACCCTCGACCCTCCGGCTTGTAGCTCAGTGCCTTAACCACTACCCTACGGCGTGCCCCATTCTGTAGACATTACACATAATTATATTTGCTAGAAGGAATCTGCACATTTGTATTACTTCCAGGCTATAAACTGACAGCAGATTGTTAAGAAACAACTAGAGAGTCCTTGGTACAAGTATGGAATCTAGTAATCGAGTTATATTACGTCATATAAAGAATTAAAACTTTAATTATACGCTGCACGATGAACGTTCGCGCCGTTTAACACGTTAATGGAACGTATTTTCCTCCGAGCTTATAACTTTATTTCCACTCATACGTAATGTCCTCTTTACCTTAAATTTCCCAGCGAAATTAAATTCCCTTTATCTCCAAAATGACGTTATACAATAAACCGACATTCAAGCAGGAACATTGAAGTAAAAAGTATTTCCAACTTTTTTAAAACACATTTGTACAAGCAGGAGTATTAAAAATCCAGGCGAAGAGTATTACACCAATTTTATTGGTTACAAATTTTAATTTGTGGAATATGATTTGTTTTTTTTATTCAAATTTTACTATAATGTTTTAGTTAGTATAGAAATAATAATAATAATAATAATAATAATAATAACAATAATAATTTATTATAACCGGAAGTAAATATCAATAAAACTAAATATATGGTCACACGTAGAAATATATTATATAATGGAAATGGATAGCTAATGACAAATGAGGGAAATTTTGAGGAAGTGGCTGAATTCAAATACCTAGGAACAATAATCACAAATAGGAATGAGATGCACAAAGAAATTAAACATAGGCTCAATTCTGGAAATGCGTGCTATTATGCATTGCAGAGACTCTTATGTCCCAACTCCTTTCAAAAAACGTTAAACTGAAAATATATAAAACTATTATTCTACCAGTTATATTATATGGCTGCGAAACATGGACTCTTACTTTAAGGGAGGAAAGGAGATTACAAGTATTTGAGAATAAAGTACTTAGGAAAATTTTTGGACCAAAGAGAGATGAACAGACAGGTGAATGGAGAAGACTACATAACAATGAACTACATGGTCTTTACAGGAAGCCAGATATAATAAGAACAGTTAAGTCTCGTAGACTGCGATGGGCAGGGCATGTTGCACGTATGGGGAATGAAAGACTTGCATGGAAGTTTCTTGTAGGAAAGCCAGAGGGTAAACGCCCAGTTGGTAGATCAAGAATGAGGTGGGAGAATAACATTAACTATGATTTGAGAGAAGTATATTATACAGGGAATGATCGGAAAGCATTAGCACAGGATAGGGATGTATGGAGAGATTATGTCCGCGCGGCCATGAACCTATGGGTTTGATAGTGCCAGTGAGTAAGTATTTAGAGGGATGGTGAAAAAGTACTGAATTTGTACTTTTTTACTGTAAAGATATTGTTTAGTTCTTTATCTGTAATCAATTTGTTTTGTTAAATGCCACCACATTGTCCTGTTCGACATTCTGGTATTCTCTCCTGGCATGGCGTTATTGTAACTCACTTGTGAGGTTGGGGCGCCTGGAAGGTGGAATTACGCTGCCCCGATGATATATGAGGAGACACCTTAATCCTAAACTTAATGAATATGTTAATGATGGCCAGATGATGTTCGGGGACCGTTTGGGCCTTAAAGTTTCCAGACATTTGTCTTAAAGGTGAGGAAAAATCCCGAAAATACATCACCCAGGAAACTTGTCCAGATCGGGGATCGATCCCGGGTCTGCTGCATGACAATTAAATATATTACTTTAAATTTATATTCGTTTTTCTCACCATCATCTTCAACGACAAGGATTAAGCCCAATGGCCTGTTCCAATCTCATTATAGGTCGAATTGGTCCTTCCATCTCTTCAATGGTCTTCCCAACATTCTTCTCCCTTTTGGTTTATAATTATACATTCTTCTTGGTATGCGCTATTCATTCATTCGTAATACGTGCTGAAGATAAGCATTTTGATAATATTTTATTCTTTCACAGAGATTAAATATATTAAGTTCTGTTCTTATATCTTCGTTTTTCTTTTTATCGGTCCTTTGGTATCCTGCTATTGCTCTCAACATCTTCATTTCAGCAGCCTCTATTTGTTTACTATCTGCCTTTGTTTCACATCCATAGATAAGAGATGGAATTGCCAATATTTTGTAAAACTTCAAAATAGTTTCTTATTCAATAAAGTGTGTTTAATTGTGCCACATAGATAATTGAATCGTTGCATTTTAGTGTGTTTATCTAAATTTTTGTCATTGCCTAAATGACATCCCAAATAATTAAAATTCTGAACTTGGTCTATAATTACATTGTTTATCATTATTTTTGTTCTTATTGCACATTTTCCTTTCAGAGCTAATATTTTGTTTTAGATGTAGATATTCTTAAATTGTATTTTAGAGAGATATTATTTAAAGTATAAAGGAATTGTTGTAATGTATTTTCTGATGCTGTCATTATTACTTGATCGTCTGCAAAACGCAGAGTTGTCAATACACTATTTATATTAATTTGTTCTTGCCATTCATTTATGACATGGTCCAAGTATAATTTTGTGAACCCCTCAAATAAGATGCTAAGATGGAAAGCAGAAAGGGAAGAAAAGGAATGAATAAAACAGATACGGGTGGAAATAAAGTCAGCCATAAAGGAAATTAACCTTATGGACTTATATCGAGTCTTCGAAAGAGAGACGACCTTTAGAGGAGCAATGTAGGGACAGTCCCCTCCAAAAATATGTTCATTTAGTTTATTGTTAGAGTAGTTTATGGCCAGATGTACAATACTTCCGCCGGATAAACCGTTATATAAAGGTTTTTTTTTTTCTTTTCTTTCACTAAAAATAAAACTGTTGCAATAAATACAGAAAATCTGTGTTTTTTTATTATTTTCCATCGCCAGCTGTATGTGGCGGTTTGTCTACTTGGTCTAATTCGCGTTCATTGACACGAAATAAAGTGGCAACACTGGAGTCTCCTCCCTCTGGCGTGCAATTATTAAACTTCTCAATGTATGTTTCAACAAATCCAATTACATTATTGGCAACTTCCATTATATATTGATGTGTGAGGGAAATTTTGAGGAAGTGGCTGAATTCAAATACCTAGGAACAATAATCACAAATAGGAATGAGATGCACAAAGAAATTAAACATAGGCTCAATTCTGGAAATGCGTCCTATTATGCATTACAGAGACTCTTGATGTCCCAACTCCTTTCAAAAAACGTTAAACTGAAAATATATAAAACTATTATTCTACCAGTTATATTATATGGGTGCGAAACATGGACTCTTACTTTAAGGGAAAGGAGATTACGAGTATTTGAGAATAAAGTTCTTAGGAAAATTTTTGGACCAAAGAGCAATGAACAGACAGGTGAATGGAGAAGACTGCATAACAATGAGCTACATGATATGTGTAGCAAGCCAGATATAATAAGAACACATAAGTCTCGTAGACTGCGATGGACAGGACATGTGGCACGAATGAGGAATGAAAGATGTTCATGGAACCTTTTTTGTAGGAAAACCAGAGGGAAACGCCCAGTTGGTAGACCAAGAATGAGGTGGGAGAATAACATTAACTATGATTAGAGGGAAGTAGGTTATACAGGGAATGATTGGAAAACATTAGCTCAGGATAGGGATGTATGTAGAGCTTATGTTATCCGGTGACATGTTCTGTTCACATTAAATTTATTTATTCTTTTCTTGTAGATGATGTCCCCCGTGTTCTGGGAATTCGCGATTACAACCTCTTATTCATCACGCGTCTAATGACAAATTCGAACATTATCAAATATTCAGAAGCAATCTTCGCGCCATTAAGTTCTCAGACAATTTATAAATATTCCATTAGTATAGTGCATTAGTTCATAAGATGTACAGCAAAGCATTCGTAAAGTTAACAACTCAACATACTTACTTACTTACTCACTGGCACTATCGAACCCGTAGGTTCATGGCCACTCGAACTCCTTTCCTCCCTTAAAGTAAGAAGTCCATGTTTCGCACCCATATACAAATATTGAAAAGTAAGTGTTTGAATTGGATTCGCCTGGTGGTGTAACGGATAACACGCTGAGGTACAGACTCAGAGTTCCGGGTTCGAATCCCGTCCAGGCATTTATTTTTCTTATCATACCATATTAAGCTTGCATTGCTCAATGTTAAACATTTAATTATAACATATTTATTTATCTATCTATCTGTCTATCTATCTTCTAATTACCTGTCTATCTATCTTTCTTTCTATCTATCTATATATCATCATCATCATCATCCAGGGATTAAGCCTGTTTGATTCGTTCCGGTTTCATGAAAGCTAGAATTGTTAAAATTGTTCAGACCATCTTCTGTGTGGGCGTCCAACATTTCTCCTTCCGTGCGGTTTATAATTTAGCAATAATTTTGGAAATCTTCCTTCTGGCATTCTATCAACATGTTCTTTCCAGTCGTTCCTATATTTCATTATTCGGTCTGTAAGTTTGAAAATATTTAGTTCCTTTCTTATATCTTCATTTCTTTTCTTATCCAGCAGAGTATATCCTGCTATATTTCTTAAAAATCTCATCTCTGCTGCTTCCAAACTTTGTTCTTGTCTTTTAGTGATCGTCCAACATTCTGATCCATACATCAATACGGGAACAGCCATTACTTTATAAAATTTAATTTCTGTTTCATTTCTTGTGTTTTTAAGGGTTCTTTTAATAGTGCCACACATTAGATTAAATTTATTTATTTTGTCATTAATATCTTCAATTTTCTATATATATATATATATATATAGCTTTCTTTCTTTCTATCTATCTAGTTTCCTACCTATCTATACCTACCTATCTATATCTATATCTATCTGTCTGTCTAACTATCTATCTGTCTATCTATCTATATATCTATCTACCTATCTATCTATCTATCTATCTATCTATCTATCTATCTATCTATCTATCTATCTATCTATCTATCTATCTATCTATCTATCTATCTATCTATCTATCTATCTATCTGTCTATCTATCTATATGTCTGTCTGTCTGTTTGTCTATCTATCTATCTATCTATCTATCTATCTATCTATCTATCTATCTATCTATCTATCTATCTATCTATCTATCTATCTATCTATCTATCTGTCTGTCTGTTTGTCTATCTGTCTGTATATCTATCTATCCATCTATGTATTTATCTATCCATATATCTATCTATGTATCTATATATGTATCTATATGTCTGTCTATCTATCTATCCATCCATCTATTTATCTATGCATCTATCTGTCTATCTATCTATCTAATACGTTTATATATATATATATATATATATAGTTTTCAATCTCTCTATGAATCTATCTATTTATCTAGCTATCTATCTAACTATTTCTCTTACTGTCTGTCTTTAACCATACAGATGTATATCCACATTTGCCCAGTGAATTTTGTCGTCATCCCTGCCCTTTGCAGAGCTGTGAGCTGGAGTAGTGCTGTATCCACTGTAGGTCGGATATTGTAGGAGACGTCCAATAAAAGAAATAATAGACGGGTAAATGATTTTCTCCGGATGGTTTCGTGGATCTACAAAGTTGAAACGTTTGTGCTATATTGGGATATGTACCATAGAGCCGCTACACTTGTTCTATAACAGTTATTGCTGTGTACCTATAAAACACGTATTTATTGTTTTTTTTATTGTTCAATACATTTTTGTTACAAAATAACATCTTCCGACTTCAACTTATCGCTCCATAGAACTTCGTTTATCCGGATTTAAGCATTTACCGAACATTTTGCTTTGTAATACGAGTTTATCTCCAACATTTTGTATTTTGTTTACTTTTCGCACATCATTTATCGGTTACGATAAATCGAATTATTTGTAATATTTCTGATATATTTTGTTGGGAAATAGATCCAAACTCCTGCCAAATTTGAAAATAGTTTTGAAGGCCTGGAGCAAAAGAGATACTAAAGGCCAACACGCACACACTATTGAGTAACACTAAGGAATTAGGACTGGAAGTAAATATCAATAAAACTAAATATATGGTCACACGTAGAAATGCATTATATAATGGAAATGGACAGCTAATGACAAATGAGGGAAATTTTGAGGAAGTGGGTGAATTCAAATACCTAGGAACAATAATCACAAACAGGAATGGGATGCACAAAGAAATTAAACATAGGCTCAATTCTGGAAATGCGTGCTATTATGCATTACAGAGACTCTTGATGTCCCAACTCCTTTCAAAAAACGTTAAACTGAAAATATATAATTAAATAAAAATAAAACGTAGTTTTATTTGAAATTCATATTCATATTCAGTGACAGCTGTTTCGGTACACTGTACCTTCTTCAGACATGTTAACAAATTCTGAATTGTGTTCCAACTGATCTAAGCAACAATACAACAATGTTTATCTAAATTTTTAAATTTAACAAAGGCGATTCATTCAAATCAAGTTGAGAATTTAACAGTTTATTACTACTTTTCAATTTATTTATTTCTACAGCCTCCAAAAGATCTAAATTCTTACCCTTATCACAAACATGTAAAATTTCAAAATTTGGATCGAAACAATGATTAAATTTGAATAGGTGGTTAGCATATTTTGAATATTCTAAATTTCTGTTATATGCTCTCATGTGTTCCTTTATCCGAGAGATAAAAGATCTACCAGTTTGTCCTATATAGACATTGTCACATGTGCCACACTTCAATTTATATACACCTGATAATTTTTCTTTTTTATTTTGGTTTTATTGTTTTTTATTATATTTTGTAAAGTTTTATTAGTTTTAAATGCCACATTAATGTTCAACTTTTTAAAGTGTTTAGATATTGTATTTGAAAGTGGGCCTATGTATGACATTACGACATATTTATTTATGTTTTCTTTGGGTAAAGGAAAAAACTTTGTTAATTGTTTTTTTTGTAATGAATTTTCTTAATAAAATATTCTATAATTTTAGGGTCGTAGTTATTATTAATGACTAATTGTTTAATAATATTCAATTTATTATTATACTGGAAGGGTGAAAGAGGGAATATGGATTTTCATCAAGTAAACACCAACTCAATTGATTATTGAAATATATAAAACTATTATTCTACCAGCTATATTATATGGACTATTTGCGTAATTAACTTAGATATGAATTATTCATTCATCTAGGGAGGTCCTCCGTATCCTTATGTGCCTAAAATGTATGGTATGATTCATAATTATACATCCTCTCTGCTGTAAGGTCCGGATGGCGTGGGACATGTAATAATGCATAAAAAGGAGAAGTTAAGCTAAGGTAAACATAGAGAGATAGATATCAATTATAAAAAATAATCAATCAATTATGTTAAATTATATTTAATTGGTATAAATAAATAATAAGTATATACAATATACACGTGTATCTAGAACCCTTAGCAGGCTTGCAATTGAATACCAGAAAGAGAGAGGTTAGTTATATAAACAGTGCTTCATTTCATTCTGTTTCCATTCAGTTGGTTTCAGTTTTTCATTGAATAACGTGCCATTTCTTTCTCCTTAGAGGATTGTCTCTACACCCTTTGCTCTGGTCTTCAAAACATTCCGCTATAAGAAATAAAAGTAAAAATCTATATTTTCTCCCTCTCTTTACAATGGTCCAGCTTTTACCCACGCCCCCTCCCCTTGTATTCATTCTATTTAATTGTCATTTTCTCAGCTTCTCTCCTGTCTCCTTAGGTGTGTGCTTGCTTGTAATTCAATTATCTTTCTTTCCCTTCTTAAACATTTTTCCTTTCTAAAAGACGTGCATGGAAGCTTCTTGTAGGAAAACCAGAGGGAAAACGCCCAGTTGGTAGACCAGGAATGAGGTGGGAAAATAACATTAATTATGATTTGTGGGAAATAGATTATATAGGGCATTATTGGAAAACATTAGCTCTGGATAGGGATGTATGGAGAGCTTATGTCCGCGCTGCCATGAACCTATGGGTTCGATAGTGCCAGTGAGTAAGTATCTCTTTTCTCAGTTCTTCACTCTTCCACGATATTCTTCTTAACTTCCTATTATCTTTTCTTCCGTCGGTTCTGGTGGATAGTGGTTCCGAGGATCGCAGTATCAATCCCAATCAGGATCAGTAAACTTTTCAAGACGTACAAATCCTGAGTAACGGATCCTTCAAAAGGAAACTAAATTTGAGAGTTCTGTGTCGAAGATTTACGGTAGGCCTATGTAAAATAACCTCCAGTCTGAAAAAAGAGTAAAGTTTTTGTCGACCGAATGTCATCTTTGAATTGGGACGCTAATTATCTCCGCTATTAAAGACAAACGTGAAACAATAGTAGCCTATTACGATGCGAGGTTGAGAAGTGGCTTTTACAGAATCGAGGAAAATGTTTAAAAACCGAGCGATAGCCAGGTTTTTAATTTCCGAGATTCTATAAAACACTTCACAAACGTGCGTTGTACATTATTTTTTGCGCGATGGTGTTTTCAAAATAATAAATAATAGTAAAATAATAACATCTTTGTTGGAAATATTTACGTTCGTTATAAACAACTGACTAACAGTGTGGGCAATGATTATTAGTTGAAACAACAGGAGGCCATGAGACCATTTAGTGATAAAATGGCGGCAAATACGTATCTGTTGTTTTATATTGTTTCAAATAAAGTTAAGTTAATTAAAAATGTGGTGATTTGTTTCATATAATGTATATTAACACTACATTTTGGATATATTTTTGTATATACATTGTACGTAGTATACATAGAGGGCAGTGGTTTTACTTCCCACACGCGGGTTTGTAATATTTTTATTACAGTATAGTTATTTTTATTACAATATAGTTATTTAGAAAATATGTAAATAAATCCATCCATCCATCCATAGTAATTCTGCCCGAGGGCAGGTATTTCACTGCAATCATAGCATTTTCATGCAGCTTTACTAGGGAATTATAGGTGTGGTAGCTTCCCGTTGCTTTCCACAACGGTGAAGGATGATAATGATGATGATGGCCCTAAGCAAGCAAGCAAGCCCTGATCTCTCTTTAAATTGTAGGTTGAATATATAGGATTCTTTTCCCCAAACGTGTTTTAGGTCTTTTTGTAAACACAGTGAACGTTTTCCTGTACATTCGGCGAAAATATCTTTAAATAAATTAAACAATAGGTCCTTTGATGTAACACTGTATACGCCTGTAGAGGTAAGTGGAGATTGGAGTAAACTGATCAGTTGTGGTCCAGTGTTAATGATGATGTTAAGTTGAATGAATGGTTAGTCTGGAATCAACTTGTTATTAAAGCGTCACCCAGGATTGACGTAATTAATGGCTGCGCTTAGGTCGAGATTATCAGCTGCAGACGGACCGTGACAAGTGCTGCCATACATCGCTAATTAAGTAGCACCCACTCTAATTGTTACAGCATCGATATGCTCTCACGATCCGCTATTTGTCACGTCACAGTTCACAAGGTTAAGAACTTATGTATGTCGCCATTTCAACAGAAAATCCGCTGAACTGTTTAATTCCACAAAAACTCTGCATTTTTCCACCCCTTATTCCTGTCGCCAGGCTTATTTCTATGAGGGGGAGTAATTCTAGAAGTATGCTTTGCATATAAAAGGTTTTCTTAAAGCTGTATCTAACTCACTAGCAGTATGGAACCCGTAGGTCCATGGCCACGTGACTCAGGAATTTATTTTTCTTTTCATGTCATATTTGGCTTCATTGCTAAATGCCAAAAATATGTTATAACATCTAAATATGCAAGCGTTACTGCTATAAAGTAAATATTCTCTTTAATATAATTAAAAAATTCAAACTTGTTATAGTTAGCCACTAGATGGCAGTTGGAACGATATCCCGCCACCTCTCGTGTAAATTGAGAATACTATAGACTCTATATATCCATCCATAGTAATTCTGCCCGAGGGCAGGTGTTTCACTGCAATCATGGCATTTTCATGCCATGCTTTGCAGCTTTACTAGGGAATTGTAGGTGTGGTAGCTTCCCGTTGCTTTCCACATCGGTGAAGGTTGATGATAAGGATGATAATGATAAGGATGATGATGATGATAAGGATGATAAATATGATGATGATAAGGATGATGATAAGGATGATAAATATGATGATGATAAGGATGATGATGATAAGGATGATGATGATAAGGATGATGATGATAAGGATTATGATGATAAGGATGATAAATATGATGATGATAAGGATGATGATGATAAGGATGATGATAAGGATGATGATGATAAGGATGATAAATATGATGATGATAAGGATGATGATGATAAGGATGATGATGATAAGGATGATAAATATGATGATGATAAGGATGATGATGATAAGGATGATGATAAGGATGATGATGATAAGGATGATAAATATGATGATGATAAGGATGATGATAAGGATGATAAATATGATGATGATAAGGATGATGATGATAAGGATGATGATGATAAGGATGATAAATATGATGATAAGGATGATAATGATAAGGATGATGATGATAAGGATGATGATGATAAGGATGATAAATATGATGATGATAAGGATGATGATGATAAGGATGATGATAAGGATGATGATGATAAGGATGATAATGATAAGGATGATGATGATGATGATGATAAGGATGATAAATATGATGATAAGGATGATGAGTATAAGGATGATAATGATAAGGATGATGATGATGATAAGGATGATAAGGATGATAAATATGATGATGATAAGGATGATAATGATAAGGATGATAAATATGATGATAAGGATGATGATGATAAGGATGATGATGATGATAAGGATGATGATGATAAGGATGATAAATATGATGGTGATAAGGATGATGATGATAAGGATGATGATAAGGAAGATAATGATAAGGATGATGATGATAAGGATGATAAGGATGATGATAAGGATGATAAATATGATGAAGATAAGGATGATAATGATAAGGATGATAAATATGATGATAAGGATGATGATGATAAGGATGATAATGATAAGGATGATGATGATAAGGATGATGATGATGATAAGGATGATGATGATAATGATGATGATGATAAGGATGATGATGATAAGGATGATGATGATGATGATAAGGATGATGATGATAAGGATGATGATGATGATAAGGATGATGATGATGATAAGGATGATAAATATGTTGATGATAAGGATGATGATGATGATAAGGATGATGATGATAAGGATGATAAATATGATGATGATAAGGATGATGATGATAAGGATGATGATGATAAGGATGATAAATATGATGATGATAAGGATGATGATGATAAGGATGATAAATATGATGGTGATAAGGATGATGATGATAAGGATGATGATAAGGAAGATCATGATAGGGATGATGGTGATAAGATGATGATGATGATGATGATGATAAGGATGATGATAAGGATGATATGATGCTGATGATGATGATGATGATGATAAGGATGATGATTGATACGGAGATAAAATGATGGGATAAGGAGGTGATATAATGATGATGCTGATGAGGATGATAATTGATGGTATTAATGATGATAATATGATGATGATAAGGATGATGATGATCAGGTGATGATGTGATGATGATGATGCTGTGATAAGGATTTTTTTTTGATGATGTGATGATGATGATGATGATGATGATGATAAGGATGATGATGATAAGGATGATGAATAAGGATGATTAGATAATGATTGATGATGATAAGGATGATGTGATAAGGAGATGATGATGATGATGATGATGATAAGGCTGTGATGTAATTAGGATGATAATGAGATGATTGTAAGGATATGCTGATATGGATGATAAGATGATGATGATAAGATGATGATATGTGGATGATAATATGATGATGATAAGGATGATGATGATAAGGATGTCTGTGATGAGATAAGGATTGATTACGGATATGATGATAAGGTGATAAATATGATGATAAGGATGATGATGATAAGGATGATGATGATAAGGATGATGTGATAAGGTGCTATGATGCTGATTAGATAAGGCTGATGATGAAAGGATGATTTGATAATGATTGATGCTGAATAAGGATGATGATGATGATGATAAGATGATGATGATGATAAGGATGATTAAATTGTTGATGATAGGTGTAATGTAAGGATGTGATGATAGGATGATAATAAGATGATGATAAGGATGATGATGATAAGGAGAGATGATAAGATGATAAATATGATGATGATAAGGATGATGCTGATAAGGATGATGATAAGGATGATAAATATGATGATGATAAATATGATGATAAGGATGACGATGATAAGGATGATAAATATGATGGTGATAAGGATGATGATGATAAGGATGATGATGATAAGGATGATAAAATGAGGTGATAAGGATGATGATGATAAGGATGAATGATAAGGATGATGATGATAAGGATGATGATGATGATAAGGGTGATAAGGATGATGATGATAACGATGATATGGTGGGGGTAAGGATGCTGATGATACGGATGATGATGATATAGATGATGATGTTATGATAAGGAATTGAGATAAGGAGAGTGATGATAAGGTGATGATGATAAGGTTGATGATAAGAATTTGATGATAAGGATGATGATGATAAGGGATGATGATGATAAGGACGATGATGATGATGAGGATGATGATGATGATAGGATGATGATAAGGGATTTGATAAGGATGACGATGATAAGGATGATGATGATAAGGATGATAATGATAAGGATGATGATGATAATGATGATGATGATAAGGATGATAAATATGATGGTGATAAGGATGATGATGATAAGGATGATGATAAGGAGATAATGATACGGATGAGATGATAAGGATGATGATGATGATAAGGATGATAAGGATGATGATGATAACGATGATGATGGTGATGGTAAGGATGATGATGATACGAATGATGATGATAAGGATGATGATGATGATAAGGAATTTGATGATAAGGATGATGATGATGATAAGGATGATGATGATAAGTATGATGATGATATGGTAAGGATGATGATGATAAGGATGATGGGATAAGGAGCTGATAAGGAATTTGATGATAAGGATGATGATGATAAGGATGATGATGAAGGATGATGATGATAAGAAGATTCTGATAAGTATTTTATAAGGATGTGATGAAGGGATGATGATGCTAAGGATGATGAGAAGGATGATGATGAGAAGGACGATGGATAAGGATGCTGTTGATAAGGATGATGAATAAGGATGATTGTTGATAAGGAAGAGATGATAAGGTATTTGATAAGATGATGCTATAAGGTGATGATGATAAGGGATGATTCTGATAAGGATGATGATGAGATGATGATAGGATGTGATGATAGGATGATGATAAGGATGATGTGTGAGGATGATGATAAGATGATGAGATGAGGATGATGATGATGATGGTAAGGATGATTGATGATGATGATGATTAAGGTATTATAAGGATGATGATAAGTATGATGTATGTTATGATAAGGATGGTGATGATGATGATGCGAATGATGATTACGGATGATTGATAAGGAAGATGATGATAAGGATGATGATGATGGTGGATGATGATGAGGATGATGATGATGATGAGGATGATGATAAGGATGATGATGATGATAAGGCTATGATGATTAGATGATGCTGACGGTAGGATGTGATGATAGGATGATGATTGACGGTAAGGATCTGATGATGATAAGGATGATGATGATGATAAGGATGATGATGATAAGGATGATGATGATGATGGTAAGGATGATGATGATAAGGATGATGATGATAAGGATGATGATGATAAGGATGATGATAAGGATGATGATGATAAGGATGATGATAAGGGTGATAAGGATGATGATGATAAGGATGATGATGATGATTGGAAGGATGATGATGATAAGTTTGATGATGTTGATAAGGTTGATGATGGTTATAAGGATAATGATGATGATGATAAGGATGATGATGACGATAAGGATGATAAGGATGATGATCATGATGATAAGGATGATGATGATGATAAGGATGATGATAAGGATGCTGATGACGATAAGGATGATAAGGATGATGATAAGGATGATGATGATGATGCTGATAAGGATGATAAGGATGATGATGATAAGGATGATGATAAGGATGATGATGATAAGGATGATGGTGATAAGGATGTTGATGATGATAAGGATGATGACGATAAGGATGATAAGGATGATATGATGATGATGATAAGGATGATGATGATGATAAGGATGATGATGATAAGGATGATAAGGATGATGGTGATGATAAGGATGATGATAAGGATGATGATGATAAGGATGATTATGATAAGGATGATAAGGATGATGGTGATGATAAGGATGATGGTGATGATAAGGATGGTGATGAGGATGATGATGATGATAAGGATGATATTGACGATAAGGATGATAAGGATGATGATGATGATGATAAGGATGATGATGATGATGATAAGGATGATGATGATAAGGATGATTATGATAAGGATGATGGCGATAAGGATGATGATAAGGATGATAATCATCATCATGGCCATACGATTTCGGGCACCGTTTGGGCATTAAAGTTTTCCTGGCATTTGTCTTACAGGTGAGGGAAAACCCCGATAAAAACCTCACCCAGAAAAACTGTCCCGAGCGGGGATCGAACCCGGGCCCGCTGCGTGACAAGGCAGCACGCTACTTCGAGACCACAGCGGTGGACACACACACATATGTATATATATATGTATATATTCCATTCCATAGTAATTCTGGCCGAGGACAGGTCTTTCACTACAATCATAGCATTTTCATGCTATGCTTTGCAGCTTTACTAGGGAAGTATATGTGTGAAAATTCCTGTTGGTTTCCACACCGGTGAAGGATGATGTTGATAATAATAAGGATGATGATGATGGCCGGATGATTTTGGGGGACCGTTGGGCCCTAAGCTTCCTGACATTTGTCTTACAGGTGAGGAAAAAACCCGAAAACCTCACCCAGGAGCCTGCTCCGACCGGGAATCGAACCCGGGCCCGCTACGTGAGAAAACAGCACGCTACCTCGAGACCACAGCGGTGGATATATATATGAAAAATAAATGTTTGGGTTTGGATTTCTGAGTAGCTCAGATGGTTAGAGCGCTAAACCTACCGAGTTTAGAACCTCGGATTCAAATCCCGACTCAGGCATTTATTTTTCTTTTCTTTTCTATATATATACATCCTGAGCTAATGTTCTCCAATCATCCGCTATATAATCTGCTTCACTCAAATCACTGTTAATGTTATTCTCGTTCTTGGTCTACCAACTGAGCATTTTCCCTCTGGGTTTCCTACAAGAAGCTTCCATGCAAGTCTTTCATTTCCCATACGACATGTCCTGCCCATCGCAGTCTACGAGACTTAACTGTTCTTATTTTACTATTATTATTTTTAAATCATTATCGCGCAAAAAATAATGTACAACACATGTTAGTGAATTGTTTTACACAATCTCGGAAATTAAAAACCTCGCTATTGCGGTTTTTAAACATTTTCCTCGATTCTGTAAAAATCACTTCCCAACCTCACATCGTAATATTATGAAGTTTTAAAAATAATATTGTAACATTAATATATGATGTTATATTTTTATCTTGTTGAACTTTTTCTTCTGTTATTTCACCAATTCTTCTGATGTGACGTAGAAAACAACTTTTGCCTCTTTGGGTTTTATGTCAGCTTTCTATATCCTTATCACACCCTACACGGTTTGAAAATTTGGCACTTTTCTTCTCTCAACTCTAACTTGATCTTCTGTCGACAATAAAATTCTCTGATTTCCTCTCAAAACACCAACATTACCGGTTCACAACCTCTCAATTTTTATCGGTTGTCATAAAAAAGTATTCTAGTTTTTACTAACTTACTTATGGGATTTTCACTGCCTGCCCGATACACTACGTTTTCATTTGAATAATTTTATGGATATATTTACATATCTATTCTTTGAATAAAATATATTATATTTATATAACCATTCATTCAAAAGGTCCATTTAACTCAAGTATTTCTTTAGGAAAAGTAATAATGTACTTTTCTATGGATTTTGTAAAAAAACTGTAGCCATGTATTTAAATTTATGGAGTTGACTCACGTGTGAATAATAAAAGGAAAAGTTATATTTTTTAGGAAAGACATTTATAGGGATAATATTTTCTATCATTGCCAAATATTTCAAAATACTCACTTCATATATACTTTTTTTGTCTGTTCTTTTAAATTCATATAATGGTTATTCTTAACTTAATGATTTATTAATTTTATCTCATGGATTTAAGACGGTAGGGTCTTCTCTTCCACTTAAAAACAGGGTCAATCTATACATCTTTTTGTGTCTAAAGTTTTATTTTCCTTCTCCACTCGTCTCTATCCATTTCCTCCAGTCCTCTTGTTCTCATTCGAGTTCCTATTTCTTGCATCCATGAGTTTCTAGGTCTTCCTTTCTTTTTTCTTCCAGGTAGACACCATTCCAGTGTTTTTCTTGCATTCGTCGTACGTGTCCACACCAATTTAATTGTTTGTATCTTATATAATCCACTATTGAATATCTAATTTTTATTTTTTCTCGTATGACAGTAGGCCTATTTCTTATTTTTTCCAATTTTGAACATCTTGCTGCTCTCCTCAAGAAATCCATTTTCATCAACATAAGTTTTTGTTCTAAGTTTTTGTTGAATTTCCAAAATTCAGCTCCATATGTGACAGTACTTCTCACTATTGAATTATATTATTAAGGTAGAATATTTTTTATCACTCACCTCATACTGTTCTTCTTATTTGATTATAAACTAGTTTCGGAAGATAGTTTCTGTTCCATCCTCAGTATCGTCACGACCGTTGTTCTGTCGTCTTGAATTATATATTTGTAACTTATTTTTCCTGGTTATATGTCTGTTCCATAAGACTCCATTCATCATTGCTGTTATTGCTCTACCTTTATTTATTCTGTTCTTAATATCACTTTCTTGTTTACAATAATAATAATAATATAATAATAATAATAATAATAATAATAATAATAATAATAACCTATAATTTGATTAAATAATTAGCTTAATAAACAAAGCGTAAAATATAAACGAATAATAATTTAATAAAGGCCTACCTAGAACATGGTTAGCCTGTATATTACACTAGCTAATACCCAATGTGCGTTGGTACGCCTAAAGAAATGAAATGTGTTTTTCTGTTTAATTGAATAAGTAAAAAGAAAAATACTTATATATATTTATATCGTAATTATTTTGAGATACTCCGTGCTGATTACCCGGCGTTGCCCTGTATGTATTTTCCCCGATTTTCTTCGCATCTATGAACTTTTTTCTAAAAGCAGCACTGTGTCGACCGCGGTGCTCTAGTGGTTATGTACCTTATCTGTGGTCCCGTTGGATTTCTAGGATGGAAAATGCAAGGAGCAACTGCTCCGGGAGGGGCTTTAAGGCGTGGATCCCGAGTCTGGAGATTTCCAGACTCCTAAAATATCCTTAAACCTTAATAAAGAGACCTTTAAGCAAACTTCATCTTAGTAATACCTTAGTTTCCTACTAGATGTCTCTTTGGATCAGTATGTTGACCGCATACCATTCGTCACATGTTTAGGGAAATAAGCGTAACTAAATTAACTACGCCTAGTAACTCCTAACAAAGGAGAAGCTAAAGCTCAACGTTGGGCTGTTGCGCCATTGTATGTACGTAGATAGAGGAGTTGGGACGTCAAGAGTCTCTGCAATGCATAATAACATGCATTTCCAGAATTGAGCCTATGTTTAATTTCTGTGTGCATCTGCTGTACAGGTTAATGCATTAAAGAAGTGCACGTTTTGATATGAGAGGAAGATAAATCATGTTATCTATGTGTACAGCAAGGAAAATATATATTCTATGAACTCGTGTGAAGTAAAAGCTGACATGTTGCAGCTCTCTGCACTAAAACCCACTTGAAGTAATGCGTGGTGAAAAATGTCATTCTTCATTCTGAAACATGGTTTTTCAAAATACGGAGGTATTTCTTCCTTCATTGCTGACTTGGTTTTTCGAACATACTTATCATAATTTGTGTTAAAAAGTGAAATACAAATAGGTCTACCATAAATTCTATAAACCTAACTGCCCTGGTGGTCTACTGGTTACATGCACTCTTTATCCAAGGATCGTGCGTTCAAAACTCTCACGGATTTTATTCAGAGTATGAAGATCTCTTCTTTTATCATTAACATCTTCTCCACGGATGAAGCTCTTAGATATTCGTCCCAGTCTCACGCAGGAAACTGATCTCTCCATAGTGTTCTTGGCCGTCCCACACATCTATACCTCTGGTTTATATGTGAATAACTGTTTTGTTGTACGTTGTTTAACCATTGTTTGAACGTGAGCTGCAAAATTCTGTTTGTATTGTTGGATTCTGTCTGTTAAGCTGAACAAATGAGGAAAATTTTGAATAAATGGCTGAATTCAAATACCTAGGAACAATAATCACAAACAGGAATGAGATGCACAAAGAAATTAAACATAGGCTCAGTTCTGGAAATGCGTGCTATTATGCATTGCAGAGACTCTTGACGTCCCAACTCCTTTCAAAAAACGTTAAACTGAAAATATATAAAACTATTATTCTACCAGTTATATTATATGGATGCGAAACATGGACTCTTACTTTAAGGGAGGAAATGAGATTACGAGTATCTGAGAATAAAGTACTTAGGAAAATTTTTGGGCCAAAGAGAGATGAACAGACAGGTGAATGGAGAAAACTACATAACAGTGAACTAGATGATCTTTATAGGAAGCCAGATATAATAAGAAGAGTTAAGTCTCATAGACTGCGATGGGCAGGACATGTGGCACGAATGAGGAATGAACGACGTGCATGGAAGCTTCTTGTAGGAAAGCCAGGGGGAAAACGCCCAGTTGGTAGACCAAGAATGAGGTGGGAGAATAACATTAGCTATGAT
The DNA here is from genome assembly GCA_030220185.1 of Diploptera punctata. Lineage (NCBI taxonomy): Eukaryota > Metazoa > Arthropoda > Insecta > Blattodea > Blaberidae > Diploptera > Diploptera punctata. The sequence continues at coordinate 87,386 of JASPKZ010007504.1, forward strand.
AATACAGGGAGTGATTGGAAAACATTAGCTCAGGAAACTACGGGTTTGATAGTGCCAGTGAGTGAGTTAGTTAGTCACACAGGACGTGTGTAAGCTAACGAATTCAGAGCAAGTCGAATTTAAGGTCCGATTGTTCTGGTATACAGAATATTTTAAACCCTATATATTCAGTTTTGTTGCGAATAAATCAAACCGCTAGAGCTTTATAAAACTCCTCCCACTCAAATGATCGTATATCGTTGGTTTTTTGTGAAACCCTTTCTCTTGTTATTTTAATATAATATATAGTGTCACACACAGACGCACACACATATATTAGAATATATGTGTTTGGGAAGGGATGTGGATGGCCTCACACTCGAAACGGGAAGATAAAAAAATTAAATATCTTGGGTCAATAATTACGTGTTTAGGTACCTGTGAGAGAGATGTACAAAGTAAAATTGCAATGGTAAAAATGCAACTTTGATATTACAAGAGATAATTTGGAATAACAATATTACAAAGGAAACTGAAATGAAAATGTATAGGAGCATAATATAGAATATTTTGTCATATGGAATTGAAACTTGGTTTTTGACGGAATTAAAAAATAATAAAATTAGACCAGTTGAATTTGATTATCATAGAAGAGGCCTCCAAAAAACAACACAGGATAAAATAAGAAATGAGTTCCTTTGCAGAGAAATGAATGTCACCACATCTGTTGTTAAGAGGATTGATTATCAAACCCTTAAGGCAAGATAGTCGTTATCCGGGTCACAAAATGCATGAAAATTTGGTCCCAAATAGGTGGTCATATATATTGTGTCCTTTTATTGATATCACACTGAACATTTTTATGGAAGCAGAGGAGGATGAAAGTTATGGTGCTGGAAAATTCTAAATGTGAATTTTTAAGGTTAGAGCATGTAATATTAATTGTCTTTTCTTTTTCTCCGAAAGTTACATTTTTCATTGCATTGGTACACTTTTCTCAAAAACCATTTAACCTAGGGCCATGAAATTTTCAGATCATGTTAACAGGTGTACGTTTGTATGAACTATGCAAGATTGTAAATAGATTTCAGAAAATATTCATATTATTTAATTTTTTACATATATAATAAGTCATTAATTTATTGACGCATACTGACTAGAGCCATACGACCATAAAAATGCATATATTAAAGTAATAATAATAAGAAGAAAGGTTCGCCCTAACGGGCATTCATTGTTCTTTACTCTTTGCTGTAGTCATTCAGCGATTTCGTGTTTCTTGGGCATTTCGGTACATGATATCGGTCGCACTGTCAGCCACACGTACTTCTCTCTGGGTTCGTGATTCTGCACACCTTATGATGAAAGCCGTGTGTTACAACATGTCTCAGCTCTTGGTTGGTTTTCGTCCAGCATAGCTCCTGAGGTGTAGAAATCAGCACCTGTCATTCTCTGTTGTTTAAAAGTTCTTGGTGAGGGCTAGTGGCATTCTCAGACGTAGATCTTCCATATATTAAAGCAATACTGCTTGGTTACATACAGTGATGATCAGCCGTTAACATTCCATTGCCATCAGAATTACAGGAGTGAGTAAAGTGTATCAATGCAACGTCACATTTTAAAAAATCTTTAAATTAAAAAATAATAATCCCTTCTTCATAACAGAATGTATGTTAACCATTCTGGGCGAAATCCAAAGCAGGAAGTCCCCAGATATACCATAAAAATTCCAGTGTGATATCATTAAAAGTACATAATATATGACCACCTATTTGGGACCAAATTTTCATGCATTTTTGACCCGGATAACGACTATCTTGCCTTAAATTGTATGGCCATTTACAAAGAATGGAAGATCAAAGATGACAAAAAAAATATATACCAGTGGTCACCCCTGGAAGAAATAAACGTGGCAGACCAAGATGGTAGTGGAAAACCTATGTCACAACTGTAATGGATGATAGGAATTTGGAAGAATGAGATTGGAATGATAGAAGTAAATGCAAACTGAAGACGGCAAACCTGTAAGTGGGGAAGACAAAGAAGAAGAAGAAGAAGAAGATGTATAATTTCTCTTTTTTCCATGAGTTCGAACACTCTGTTACATATATTGTATTTTTTATCACCTACACATTTTATTGTGGTCAAGATGGCAACAAAAATAGAACATAAGCTACTTACAGGCCAACAACATGGAACGTTGTTCAAAAAGAGGAATCAAAAAGTATTAATTTCGTTAGCATCACGTGGATGCAAATGGAAGTCTTGCTCTTATCAAAGCACATATTTAGATTTTAATCTTCTTACTCTACATGTTTCCTTAATTTAATTTGAAATTATCAGAACGCGTCTTGAATTTGTAACATTGAATTGCCGTATTTTCGTTCAAATTCCTCTAACGCTTGTTTCGCGTTTTCACAAATGTTTTAAACTTTATATTCCCACACGTAGAGAGGATGTTACGAGTTTTGAATTGTAAATATTTCTAACGCTTTTCTTTAATAATAGATAGAATATTTATAAATATGTATTGCAGATGATTTGGTATTAATAGCTCCAACAGAAACAGATTTACAGTATTCTATACACAATTTTAATATAATTGCAAAAAGGTACAATATGGAAATCAATACAAAGAAAACTAAAGTGATGTCCTTTTGTGGGAAATGCCCTATACCTAGCAAAATTGTTTTGGATAATGAAATTTTGGAACGAGTAAATGGATTTAATTATTTGGGTTATTTAACATTGCGGCACGCCGTGGAGTAGTGGTTAAGGCTCTGCGCTACAAGCCGGAAGGTCGAGGGTTCAAGTCCCGGTGGGTCAGGATTTTTAAACTGACCCAATTCTTCTGGCGGCACTATGACCCTGGGGTCGACTCAGCCTCTAACGGAAATGAGTACCAGACGCTTGTTCTGGGGTAAAGGCGGCCGTCACCCGGCTGACATCAAGTGCCGATTGTCTATTAACCTCCTACTACCCCAAGGGCCTCCTGAGGCCTGTAGTGGGAATATTTTACTTTATAATTTAACATTTCAAGATGAAGCTGATATATCAAAGTAAATCACAAATTTTACAAAAACAACGAGGATAATTAACAGTATAATGAAACCATCTTTAGTACAGAAGAACACAAGATTACGGCTTTATAAGGTTCTCGCAAGACCAGTATTAAGATATGGTAGTGAAGCATGGACAATACGAAGAAGAGATGAAAGCAGAATAACAGCAAATGAGATGCGATTTATGCGCCGTACAGCAGGCTACACAAAGTGGGACCATAAAAGAAATGATGAAATTATGGAAGAGTTGGATGTAGAACCCATTCTTCACCATATACAAAACTACCAGAACAACTGCAAAGCCCATATTCAACGAATGCCGTCTCATAGAATTCCAAAAGTCATACTTCGCTACTGCCCCCAAGGCAAAAGATCGCTGGATGTAAAATTCCTCTTTGAGACCGTAACAGGCCACACGTTGGAGTATACATCACCGTACATAACAACCAGTAGCGGAACCTCAACCTGCAGAAGATGGAAGATAACTTCCGAAAGCGCTCCAGTTAATTTTATATACAATATTTTAACAAAGTTGAGGACGACAGCACCTACCAACAGGTACAATTTAATTTTTAACTTTCATCATATGACTTCACCTCAACGGAATTTGATATGAATTTTACCAGTATTGATTCACTAAGCTTATCAAATTCGATTTTTACTGGTTGGATGTGTTTTTACTTTATGACAGCTCGTGGGGATTCCCTAGTTTCGTTCTTAATCTAAATTGCATAATATTATATCTCAAGGCGCACGGGTATTCCCCTCTTACACAGATGTAAATATACACGTTACGCTTATATCCAATTGATTGCAGAGACTTTATTAATTTTAAAAAAATATTAATTAATAATTAATCAATTACTAGTAATTAGCTGAAGGTAAAATTGTAATTTAATACCACATTTTAGGAGTAAAATATGCATTTATGCATTAAAAATCTAAAATAAGCATTTTCCCCCGGAATATGCATTTATATGCATTATCAAATACAGCTCAAATTGTCTGCGAAGGCACCACACAACATGTAAATCATTTCCGCATACTTTTTAACCCATTCACCTCAAAAGACGAGCTACACTCGCCGGCAGTTAAATGACCTTCAACTCAGAAGACGAGGTACACTCGCCTAACTGTGCTGTTATATATTTTGTAATATTTTATACATCGATTGACAGGGTAATCTTTTATTAACATTTATGAATACTAGAGGAATGTGTTTTTGTCTTCACCCTTATTGTGATCTAAATTACCGTTATATTTTGTTTGTTTTGTATGTCTGAAAATAGACAATATAATTTAAGACAAGTTAAATCGGGTTTAGGGTGAAATTAATTGAGCACTTAAACCAGAAACGAACTGGTTAATGCGTAAAAAAACATGCATTTCGCATACAAATCCAGACTTTAGTCGTAACGCGTCTCTGGGAGAAATTTCGAAGTAGTTTTTGGCATGCAATGTTTTAGAATTCCATCGAGAGTAAAATTGTCAAAGCTGTTTAGTATAATTATGTAATTTGTTCGTTTACAATTAAAATGTTTTTAAAAAGGCCATCTGCTGGAATTCATATGCGTCAACACGCACCATTCTGTTGTCATGGACAACATGGTGGTGAGTGAACTTTACACGGTGTTAAAATTAATTGGATAATAATTAAATGAATGCGGTCGTTGAATTTTAATACAAAACTGATTTTTATGTTTATAATTAAAGCTCCATTTATTCTAAAAACAGACTGTCATTATGTTTAATAACTATTTTAAAAACAGAGGAAAACAAAATTGCTTTGCATTGAAATATGGAAATGTTGCATTGTGTAATTGAAAGCACAGAACTCTACAAATGGACGGTAAAATTACACATTTATTTTTAAAAAATCACAACAAACAAAACACGTCTATTTATTAACATTCTTGTCGTGTTATTCGAATCTACAGTTTCTCAATAGCATGTAAAGCTATCCAGTCCCAAATTAGTATTTATAACTGATTTTTAAGAAACATATCTGCATAAAAGCTGGTAACAATTATTTCACAAAAATGTTAACTCACTGGCACTATCGAACCCGTAGGTTCATGACCGCGGGGACATAAGCTCTCCATACATCCCTACCTGAGTTAATACTTTCCAATCATTCCCTGTATAATCTACTTCCTTCAAATCATAGTTAATGTTACTCTCCCACAACATTCTTGGTCTACCAACTGGGCGTTTTCCCTCTCCTTTCTTATTTTTAAGAAGCTTTTCGTGCCTCTTCCATTACCCATTCGTGCCAAATGTCCATCCCAACGCAGTCTACGAGACTTAACTGTTCTCATTATATCTGGCTTCCTATAAAGACCATGTAGTTCATTGTTATGTAGTCTTCTCCATTCACCTGTCTCTACATCTCTCTTTGTACAAACATTTTCTCAAGAACTTCATTCTCAAATATAAAACTATGCAATGCCGAATTTATATTTAAAGCTGATTATTATTATTATTATTATTATTATTATTATTATTATTATTATTATTATTATTATTATTATTTTAGCAAACGTATCTGCATGAAAGCTGGTGCCAATTTTATCAGAAAAATGTTAAACAAACTGGCACTATCGAACCCGTAGGTTCATGGCTGCTCTTCACACATCCCTATCCTGAGGTAATGTTTTCCAATCATCCCTGTATAATCTACTTCCCCCAAATCATGGTTAATGTTATTCTCTCACCTCATTCTTGGTCTACCAACTGGCCGTTTTCTCTCTGGTTTTCCTAGAAGAAGCTTTTTGCACTTCTTTCATTCCCCATACGTGCAACATGTCCTGCCCATCGGAGTCTACGAGACTTAACTGTTCTCATTATATCTGGCTTCCTATAAAGACCATGTAGTTCACTGTTATGTAATCTTCTCCATTCACCTGTCTGTTCATCTCTCTTTGGTCCAAAAATTTTCCTAACAACTTTTATTCTCAAATACTCTTAATCTCCTTTCCTCCCTTAAAGTAAGAGTCCATGTTTCACATCCATATAATATAACTGGTAGAATAACAGTTTTATATATTTTCAGTTTGACGTTTTTTGAAAGGAGTTGGGACATCAAGAGTCTCTGTAATGCATTTCCATTCAGAAAAATGTTAGCTATTGAGTATTTAACTCATGCCCCAAATGTGAGTCAATGACCAATCACGTTTCAATGAATTTTGCTTTACAACCAATCATAGTCGTGTTTCACCTCGATAATTATAGAATTTTGATTGCCAAAATAAAGAAATCTCTTCCTTTTTAATATTCTGAACAGGTCAGAGCATTATTTTGCAGTGACTAACTCTCTAGCAAATAGGTTGAATATAGCAAATAATGATCTACACATTTGATAATTGTGTGTTCAATAATTGTGTTTTTAAATAATGATTTTACTGAGTTGTTTCCAAAAAATGAATTAATAACCTATAATGTTGGTTACGATACACATTTTGTTTCATTTGTTTTCCACTAGGGTGCATTCTTACAATATTGCGATCCTATTTGGCAATAAATACTATGATCAAGTTGCAGTGATGAACAAATAAAACATAATCAAACATTTCTCATTTATTTTTAAACATCGACATTTACACAAAACATATGAGTATTTTAAAAGAACTATATTTAAATAATGATTTGTATATAAATAGCTTAATTCGCGCTAGTTCGCATCTCCATGGTGAAAGATATTTCCTAGTGGAATTTCGGCCATTATGGGACCGGTGCCCACCCAGCATGGTGAGGCATTTGGGTAGCTACAATAAGTAGCGGCTCCAGGTTGAGAAAACCAGCTATAACGGCTGGGGATCCGACATGCTGACCACATGTAACCCCTACACTGGCACGACGTTCGTCTACCTCTGTGATTAACACATGTGGATGTGAGGCAACTAGCCGGCTGGTAGGCCAAGGGCTTTTTAGGCCTGTCACGCCATTGAGGTTAGCTTTTTTTTTAGAAAAGTGAAATATTCACGTTTTGGTACCTATATGAATTTTCTTTTACCTACTTCTCCCGCACTGATATTTCATGTTATTCTGTTATTTACCATGCATTTTATTTTTAAATACTCTAATTATCCTAGCATATAAGATAACATTTGATAACGTAGTACTGGTATGGACACTTTTTTACTAACAAAATAATGTATTTTTTTTTTGCAAATACCCCAGGTTGTCTTTCGACATTCCTGGTGTTCTCTCCTGGCATGGCGTACTTGTAACCCACTTCTGAGGTTGGGGCGCCTGGAAGGCGAGATTACGTTGCCCCGATGGTGTAATGGGTGATGATGATGATGATAGTGGTGTGCCAGGAGAGTCCCTAATCCTAAGCTTAACCTAAGATGAATATGAATGATGATGATTGCGATGGCCATATGATTTCGGGGACTGTTTGGGCCTTAAAGTTTTCCTGACATTTGTCTTACAGGTGAGGAAAAACTCCGATAAAAACCTCACCCAGAAAAACTGACCCGACCGGGGATCGAACCCGGGCCCGCTGCGTGACAAGGCAGCACGCTACCTCGAGACCACAGCGGTGGACACTAAATAATGTATAAGGACTTAATGAAATTGTAATATTTTTCTCATATTATTAAATTCTAATTAATTATTACAAACCCATGTGACATCATGATAAAAAACGTGTTTCAAATTACTCGTCAAAATATATTTCTGAAACGATGTATTTTTTTTAAAGTTGCTCATCTTCTCTGTGTTTCGAAATGCTCATGCGCCTCATTACGTAGCGATTGACACATATATTATGAATCACCCTGTATAATTGCTAATGGACGAGAGCAATTGAATGGAAGATTATTTACGTGTAATGTGGCCTCGTTTAACCTGTCAATCAATCATAGATACGCCTCGCACGTAACCAATTTTCCAGCGCACATCTGTTCTAATTTCAACTTTATGGTTTAAACAATCAATGCATCAAATATCTCATTCGATATTCATACGTGCACCTGTGGCAACAACAGAAGAAGAGACAGTTACCTTGTGCACTACACGCCACAACATGGGAAAATAAACAATGCTCTTTTTTTCCCTCTTTTCGTTTACGCTGTTTTCCTTCTTGTTTTACCTTTTTGGAGCTTGTAAGTATTTTGAAGTGTCCCCTACTAACGTTCTGCAGGGTTAGTCCTTTGGAGGGGCTGCCTCCTTAAAGCCTTTGGACTTGCTCCCTTGTGTTTTATCCCCAATATCTTCAGACCAATAGCAGGATATCAAAAAACAGACAAGAAACATAACACAGAAATAAGACAACAGCTAAAAGTAGAGGAATTAAACACAACAATAGAAAAATACAGAACAAACTGGAAAGAATACTTGGCAAGGATGACTGGGAATAGAATACCAAAAGCAGCATGCAGCTATTCACCACGAGGAAGAAGAATTTTGGGAAGACCAAAGAAAAGATGGAAAGAACAGCAATTTGGAGCCGGAACAGGCTAGTAAATAAGTCTAAACCGTGAAGAAGAAGAAGAAGAAGTTTTACCTTTTTGATAACTTTCTGTTATTCTCACATATAGACACAAGGACAAGACACACACCCAGACCCAAGGTGGAGATTAAAAATCCCCTACCCAGCCGGGAATCGAACCCGGGTCGCCGGAGTGGAAGGTAGGGACTCTACCGACTACGCCACGGCGACAGACAAAATCCTGACCCACCGGCACTCGAACCCTCGACCTTCTGGTTTGTAGCGCAATGCCTTAACCACTATGCTACGGCTCGTGCCCCCTCAACTTACCTCACCGGGAATCGAACCTGTAAACCCTTGCATACGAATCAAGCCACTAAGCACTGAGCTAAGTTTTCGCTTTAAAAGTTGCCAACAGCACGTGGTGTTCCCAAGCGGTCGCCCATCCAAGTACTAAACACGCCCAATGTTGCTTCACTGCGGTGATCGGACGAGAACCGGTATTTTCAACATGGTATGGCCGTTGACATCTTAAATATTAGCTATAAATATTCAGTGTGTTTATATTTTTTGCTGGCAAAACTCGAAAAGTAGTCCGTCGATTGTCTTAAAAATTTGTACGTAGATGTTTTCACGTCCGGTGAGTATTTTACTCTTAACCCTTAAATTAAAAATGTATCTTATTGGATACATTGGTTTCACGTGTTTAATATAGTTTTTAGATCAACAGAAAAACAAACGAGAAAAATTAATTAAATTTATGTCAAATTACGCAATAATGTATGATAATAACACAGTTTTAAATGAATTTATTTTCCTTGCGGTCCGGAACATTTAAATAATTGGTACGAGAAAATATTGTATTGGCAATTTAAGGGTTAACTGATATGTTTTAAAACCATTTCACCTGAAACGAAAATTTAAAAATCGCTCTAGCGATCGTAATTTTCGTTGTTTCACGATGAAATGCAGTATCCATCCATCCATAATAATTCTGCCCGAGGGCAGGTCTTTCACTGCAATCCCTAGCATATTTATTTTACGTTTTTCACTACAAAGGGTGATATGTAGGGATGAAGGGTTGAATATCACAACTCTCTTATAGCCTATGTTCATCCCGGGAATCTCCTGAACATTTTGCAAAAAGCCACATCACAATCGGATCAACGGTATGGCCGCGCATAAAGTACAAACAAACATTCATTTTTATATATTAGATGTATGATGTGATATTTGAAAGACTGAAACTTAACCAGTGTAAAGAAAAATACCAAGTTTTCACGGAGCTCTCGGAACTTTGTGTGTCATCCTCGTGTGATGCCAGTCACGTCGAGACGATAATCCGTGTCTTCCCACACACATTAGAAAATGCTGTTGTCAATTGTAGCTGGACCTGCTGCGATTCTGTTTCTCAGAGTTGCTAAAGCGTGCGGTACATAAACCACATCATCATTTTCTCCATAAAATCACAAAATAATTTCACTATAAACACAAATATTGAAAGAGACATACATATGAAACTGTCGAACTTTCAAATGATATCCGGAACTGTACATAGAACATTAAAGAACAAATGAAGAACTGATATTAGATTGAAGTTTTATAAAACATTGGCTGTTCTGCATTACTTTGTGGGAACGAGATTTGGATATATCTATAGCGTTCTGCCCGAGGGCAGGTCTTTCTCTGCAATCGTATCATTTTCATGCTATGCTTTGCAGCTTTGCTAGGGAATTATAGGTGCGGTAGCTTCCCGTTGCTTTCCACACCGGTGAAGGATGATGATGATAGGTGGATGATTTTCGGGGACCGTTTGGGCCCTAAGTTTCCTGACATTTATCTTACAGGCGAGGAAAACATCACCCAGGAACCTGTCCCTACCGGCAATCGAACCAGGGCCCTCTGCGTGACAAGGCAGCATGCTACCTCGAGACCACAACGGTGAACCGACTTTTGAGTAATAAAAAATTACAAAGTAGAAATGAACTTCCTTAGAAGAACAAAAGGCTGCACAAGATTGGATCGGATAAAGAATGAAGGTATAAGAACAGAGTTAAATATATATTCACTGAATAAAAAAATCAAGGAATACAGATATAAATGATTTAGACATCTAGAAATAATGAATGTAACAAGATTATCAAAACCAGCATTTAACTACAAGCGAAGAGGATCAGGGAATGTAGGAAGTTCAGTGAAAAGATGGACAGAACAACTGTGAGGCGGAACAGGCAATTTGCCTAGCCCGTGAAATGCAGAAGAAGAAAATCACAATATGCAGCAGGACTACAACGGTAAATTTCCCCAATCAGTGAGCAAATTTCTCAAATTCTGTTAAAATTTAACAACTATTGTACTTTACAATGCTTCGAGTTTAGCCGTAGTCTCCCCTTTGTTAGAGGTATTTTTAGACCAAGCATAATTAATAATAATAATAATAATAATAATAATAATAATAATAATAATACCAATAATAATAATAGCTTTATTTTCATGTAGTTATGCTTATTTCTCTATAGATGTCACGACTAGCGTCTGGTCAGCATACCGATCTAATGAGACATATATTAGGCAATTAAGGTATTACTCGGATAATGGAAGTTGGTAAATTTTGCTCAGAGATTCTTTTTTTTTTAAGCTTAAGTTTGTTTTACGAACCTGAAAATCTTCAGACTCCGGACCCAAGGCTTAAAGTCCCTCCCTGAACACTTGTTCCTTGAAATTACCATCCTAAAAAAATTCAATCGACCCCGACTGGTTGAACCCGCGATCTTCGGGACTAGAGTCAAGGAACATAACCTCTCTTTGTCTCCTGGCGCGACAGACCTGGAAGATCCTTGGCCTATCAGTCGGCTGCTGGCCTCACATCCACATGTGGTAGAAGATCATCCAGCCAGTGTAGCGGTCACATCTGGTTAGAATTTCGGGTCCCGCAGCTGTTTTATCAACCCGAAGTCGCTACTTATAGAAGCTACCCAAATAAGGAACATCACCACTAGACCAAATAATTCTCTTAATTCATTTAATTCCTCCAATAGCTTCGTTTTATTTTTTGGTGACATTTTAATTCATGCCCCAAATAGGAGACAATGAAGTGGCTGAATTCAAATACCTAGGAACAATAATCACAAATAGGAATGAGATGCACAAAGAAATTAAACATAGGCTCAATTCTGTAAATGCGTGTTATTATCCATTACAGGGACTCTTGATGTCCCAACTCCTTTCAAAAAACGTTAAACTGAAAATATATAAAACTATTATTCTACCAGTTATATTATATGGGTGCGAAACACGGACTCTCAATTTAAGGGAAGAAAGGAGATTACGAGTTTTTGAGAATAAAGTTCTTAGGAAAATTTTTGGACCAAAGAGAGATGAACAGACAGGTGAATGGAGAAGACTACATAACAATGAACTTCATGGTCTTTATAGGAAGCCAGATATAATAAGAACAGTTAAGTCTCGTAGACTGCGATGGGCAGGACATGTGGCACGTATGGGGAATGAAAGACGTGCATGGAAGCTTCTTGTAGGAAAACCAGAGGCCTAGTTTGACGACCAAGAATCAGCTGGGAGAATAACATTAACTATGATATGAGGGAAGTAGATTATACAGGGAATGATTGGAATGCATTGACTCAGGATAGGGGTGTATGGATAGCTTTATGTCCGCGCGGCCATGAAATTACGGATTCGATAGTGCCAGTGAGTAAGTAAGTAGGAATAGGAGTCAATAACCAATCACTTTTCAATGAATTTTGATTTACAACCAATCAGAGCCGTTTGTCACCTAGATTTTATCACTCTAATCTCACAAAGTGTCTCCCATATTGTATATATAGTGCACGAATGTAACCAGATTCTGCTTGCGGGATATAATAGAAAAACATTCGTAGCAAATGATTTTACCATAAAAAAAGAAACCACTGTTTGCACTTTCTTAAACGTATTATTTCCCAGGATTAACGTTGCAGAAAAATATAATTGACATATTTACATCCTAGGACATCAAAAATTAATAAATAACCTATAATGATGTGTTTAATTTTTTCTCCACTAGAGTGCATTCTTACAACATTGCGATGCTTTGGCAATAAATAATATGATCTGGTTGCAGTGATGAACAAATGAAACCTGACGTTTCTCATTTGTTTTCAAACATCGCAGTTTACATTAAATATATACATATTTTAAAATAACTATAGTTAAACGATGATTTGTGAGTAAACAGCTTAATTTTATTCGTTAAATAGTCCTAACAAATGCTACTCTTGATTTCTAAATTCTCTAGATAAATTCACTCCTCACTTCGTGAGTCGTGAATTTATCGATACTTTGGAAATCACTCGTGGCCATTACTTATGATAAATATGTGTAATTGGTAATTAGATAGGGAGATTGTTTCTAATAAGCAATGTTTATTATCCCATTATTAATTTTCATATTTTAACATGGTTCACTCTAAAGAATTTAAGTAAACTTAGAAATGTGTAAGTAAATAATCTCCAATACATGAGGTCCGTGTATCATGTTGCAGTAACCTGAACCCCATCCGATCACGTTCCGGGTTTTAATCGGATTCCAGGAACAAGACATCCCACGCCTCTCTGATAATAAGCGGGTAACATAACACGATCTTCAATATGTACCCTAGTTAAAAATACACTGAACTGAAATAAAAATCCATATTGAGATCTCAAATAACAAGTATCAATAAATCTGAGGGTTTATTTCCTATGCTTTTATTTCCAGGAATTTTCATTCTTCAAAGAGTTGATTCACATATTAGCGTTTAAGAAAAGAATTCGATAGATTCTCAGGAGAAATCTAGAGGCTCTACCATTCTGACTGTAAACTTTTCATAGTTTAATTTCATCACCTGCCTTCTCGGAATAGGTCTTTGCCGGTTCCGATCTCACATCTGTTCAGCCCAGCGCTTTCTTGGTCTTCCTACTGGTCTTCATCCTCCAGGATTATACATCGGGGCCATCTTTGGTATCATATCCTCTGTCATTCTTTGCAGATGTTCCATCCAATTGTCCCTGTGTTCTTCTATTTGTTGAAGAAGTGGTTGTACTTTTAGTTCCTCTCTAATATTCGTATTTATAATATCGATGGTTCCTGGTTTTTTTTGTTAAGACCCAATGTTCCGATCCATACAGTAGTGTTGCAACGGTCATTGTTTTATAAAATTTTAAAAGTGTCTCCTTTCTAGTTCGTTTGAGACTTCGTTTTATGGCGCCACACATATAATTAAATTTATTTATTTTGTTTTCAATGATATTATATAATAAAATAATTACTTCGAATATACAGGGCAATTCAAAAAGAAGGAACAGACTTCACACATTTTCTTCCAAAATACAAAAAAATATAAACACAATTCCAATGTTCCTGGAAAAAGAAAACTTCAAATTTCACTATTTTATGCATTCAATATGAGCACCATGTATAACACGACAAATACCAAATCGGTGGCTCATTTCTTACCACACACCAATCAGCTGGTTTCCAGTTATCGAATTCACAGCTTCAACAATTCGATGTGGCAGATTTTCAAGAGTGTCAGGCATAGGTGGGATAAAAACACGGTCTTTTACGTAACCCCACAGATAAAAATCACACGGTGTTAGGTCAGGTGACCTGGGAGGCCACCGGTAATGAAGTTGATTTTCTTCTCCTCCTCTTCCAATGTAACAGCGCCTTTGCAACTATGATCGCAACTTCAAGAAACAGCGCAAATGCGGCCATGATCGGAAATTCAAACTTTTCTCTTCCCATGAACGTTGGAATTGTCTTTCTATTTTTTGTAGTTTGGAAGAAATAAATGTTTGAAGTCAGTTCCTTCTTTTTGAATAGCCCTGTATATTTTGATTTACTGTAGATTTAACGAATAAAATAATTATTATGTAAAAGATAGAAAAATGAGAAGGGCGTAGAATAAATTACTAAATTAGCATTTTAACACTCTGCAGGCTGTTTTATGTTAAATATTAGATGTAAAACAAATTCTTGTGCAGAATCTTGTGTTGCCACACTTCGATTATTGTGACATTGTATATAATGATCTAAACTATGACTTGTCGCAGAGACTGCAGCGTGTTCATAATGCTTGCGTTCGATTCATTTTCAATATCCGCCGTTATGACCATATTTCCGAACACTTTTATAACCTCTCTTGGCTCCGTCTTACTGACAGACGTAAATTGCACTCTCTTTCACTACTTTTCAAGCTTCTGAATTCCTACACTCCTACTTACCTGGCGTCCAGATTTGAGAAGTTATCCTCTTACCACAATATTGATACTAGGTCACAAGATAGCAGTCTGCTAACAATCCCTCTTCATAGCACTTCCTCTTATTCTACTTCCTTCACAGTAGCCTCTGCCCGCTCCTGGAATTTCCTTCCTCAAGATATCAGGGGTTGCCGCACACTTGGCACCTTTAAGTCACTCTTATACAGTTACCTGTTGTCTAATAATTAATTTTTCTCTATTTATTTAAAATTATACTATGTTATTAATAATTTTTTCTCGTTTTTTATATATCTTGTACATATTATATATTTAATTCGTTAAATTTAGAGTAAATCAAATTACATTATAAATATTAATTGTATTGTATTCATAACTTGTAATCGTTTATATATATATATATATATATATAATATATATATATATATATATATATTGTAATTTAGATTTAAGACTATTTTTTTGTTTGTATTTTTTTAAACCTGGTTGAGTGGTAGACAAGGCCTTAAGGCCTTAACTCTGCCAGGTAAAATAAAGCTATTTTATTATTATTATTATTATTATTATTATTATAAAATATTTGAGAAAGAAGAATCTTGAAAATGGAGACGCGCTGGTCATATACAGAGCGTCCTTTTAATTGGCTTCTTTTCAGCTGCAGTGCATTGTGTGACGTATAGGTTGTGCACGCCACCAATCAGCTGCCATTCACCACGTTCACACGTGATTTTAAAGACAAACTCCACATCTTTTTAGTTTTTTAAGAACTTCGCTTGAAAACAATCTAATGTTTTATTATTTCATTTCGGGTAAACGTACCAGCTCCAAATTAGTGGAATATTTGGTTAGCAAGAACTACAATACTGAAATGCACTGAAATTATAAATTATACATTAGTGTAGAGCAATTCATATTTCTAGTTCTAAAAATATTGAAACGAAGGCAGTCAAGATTTGGCAATCCAATGTTTTCACTATAATTTTAAGATATCTTAAATCTTAAAATATCTGGTCTTTCGAACCTTGCTGAAATTGTTCCTTATTTTCCATGGTTAAAATAACAATGGATTGAATCATTACGAGGGACATTTCAACATTGGCGGCTCCGTGGCGCAAGCGGTTATAGCTCTTCCAGGATATATTTTTTATTGGTTTGAAATTATCAAGGAGGCAAAAAATAACTATATGCTAAATGAGAACACACCCAACAACCAAAGCCCTCTGTATGAAGTATACAAATCATTTCAGTACCATAAGATTTCCTGAGGATGAATATTTTGCCTTTGATATACCTTGAATTTTAATAGTGTGACGAAGTTTATAACACAAGTTATTATAGTTGAAGTCGACTGTTTTATAAGGTACGCATGCAAAAGTGAAATAAGATTAACCTCATCGGTGTTCAAGCTTGAATATTAAAACTATAAATGAAAGATTGAACACTGAATACAATTTTTATGCAATTGATGATTATGTATGATACATCCAGGGTGACCAAGTGCATTTTTACCAATTGAAAATAATGCTATTTTTATAGTATCACAACATTACAACTAACAGAATTTCAAACTCATTTACGATTTGTTTCATTAAATTTGTTTATAACAATTTAATTTGTTGCTGTTTGCACCATAATGATCCAGAATGTATATCTCATACAATTTTTAACCAATTTTTGTACGTTTGATAGAATTTTAATCTAATTTTCTTCTTTCTTCTTCCTTCCAAGTATTAGGCCAAGGCCTGTTACGATCCTATAGAAAATTTTCCCTCCAGCGTTTCATGGGACGGCCCAGTGATCTTCGTCCTCTTAATTTTATCTAAAGTAATTGTTTTAAAAAAGTCTTTCTTCCTTATTACTTGAATTTTAAAACATGGAAATTGTTTAACAGACCATTAAAACTGTAATTTTATTGTGATTGTTCTGAGAAAAGTAGGGAACCTGCTTGCAACAATTTGCTTCAATTTAAAGTAAATAACCCTAATCTATGAGAAGTTTTAAAATAATGAAAATGTAGCAAAACCCAGTTTTCAGTAAATCGCATGCAAAGATACTGGTGCATTTTCACCCACTTGACTGGTAGAACACCTCCTGGTTCATTCATAACTCCTTCCTTGACAATAGTTTTGTCTTCCTTCATCTTCTAGTGGCCTCTCAAGTACCTTCTTCGATCCCTTACTTATTTTGTCGATTTTTTGGCGCACGTTACAATGCATTCTTCTTTGAACTTCCCTTATTTATACGTGAAATATTGATGCTACGTCATTTATGAGAATACAAAATCATCCTATTTTATCCAACAAAAAACAAAAACATTTAAGAATATATATAGCTGTGGTCTCAAGGTAGCGTGCTGCAGCGGGCCCAGGTTCGATTCCCGGTTGGGACAAGCTGTGGGTGAGGATTTTCCGGGGTTTTTCCTCACTTGTAAGACAAATGTCAGGAATATTAGGACTCAACGGTCCCCGAAAATCATCCGGCCTTCACCTTCATCATCCTTATCATTATCATCATCATCCTTCACAGGTGTGGAAAGTAACTGGAAGCTAACACGCCGTGACATTATACAAAAACACATTAATACTCACAACAATAAAATCTGGATATTACTACAGATTAGAGACATTTTGATCTTAAATATTGAAGCGTCTGTAAATAATTATACTCAGAAAAGTAGTGATGTATAAGAGGTTTAAATAAAACTAAAAACCAAGGAATTATGACTAAACAGAAAGATTGCTTTTAGTGGAAAGCACTTCGAAAATAAGCCAATCTCTTCTTGAGAGAATCTTAAGTAAACAACAGTAGTTGAGATTTTGCATCACTTCTTGGAATTCATTAAATTGAAAATATAAACTCTGTGTTACTCATCAATCCAGTTATAATGAACTGACGCAGTTCTTTGCTGCAGCCTTAGATTTTATGAAATCAGAAATTATCCCCCCTTCATTTTATTAGATGACATATTAATTGTGATTATATTTCTTTACTTTAATGTAATTTTTTTAAATTTTGAACATGAAAAAAACAAAATATTTATCAATTGATGAACCAGAACAAAATTTAATTTTAGAGACTAGAAATACAATAAAAGCATGTAGTGAGATCATATATTTAGGAATTAAATTAAATTAAAATGGAAGTTATGAAAAGGAAATAAGAAATAGAAACAGTAAAGGAAAATTTGCAATTGCTTGCCTCAATGGAATATTGTGGAATAAAAATAAAAATAATAAAAATATCATACAATTGTTAAAAGCATCATTACTTATGGAGCAGAACTTTGGTCATTAACAACAAAAACAAATAAGTATCTTTTGGCTGTTTCATATACAAAATTGTACATACTTACAGTTTGGGTTAGTGTATCGAACAACAACAACAACAATAATAATAATAATAATAATAATAATAATAATAATAATAATAATTTTAAGGAATATTCCACAATACAATGTTTCTCCTTGAACCCAAAGTGATTTGTCGTTAGAGGTTCCTGTCTAGAGCATCATCTTCCCTCAAATCTCTAGCTTCCATACTTCTCCTCACTCCATCTATACAACATTTTCTAGGTCTGCCTCTTCCACTTCGTCCATTAGCTTTCCATTTAAGGATCTTTTTGGTATTCTATCTTATTCCATTCTTATGAGGTGTCCATACCATTTCAAATGTTTTTATTATATTTTTTCTAATGTGTTTTCTTTCAACTTGCGTAATTTCCCTTATTGTGCTGTTTCTGACCTTATCCCTTCATTATATATATATATATATATATATATATATATAAAGATGATGATAATAATAATAATAATAATAATAATAATAATAATAATAATAATAATTGCAATTAAAGAGTTAAATATGGACTTCACATCTATCAATAAGTAACATTGCTGTTTATTTGTTAATAAATATACCAAATGAATGACTTTTCAGATTTGATAAACTAATTAAAATAGATAATTCGATTGGTTGTGTACAACTTCTATCAGAACTTTATTGCTGATTGAACAATCAGAGAACCAAATCACAACGCATTGCTTATTTCATTTGTTCGTGCTATTTACTGTTTTAATTAGTTGTGTCACATGTTACATCAAACTATTTTAAGACAAAACATGCCATCAAAATACAGAGTGTATACCAACCCAATCCATAAACGTTAAAAAACAGTTTCACCATGTTTACTTTGTGTTGTAATGTAAAGACCGCCCATAATGCAAGTTTCTTCTGACCTATTTGTGCTTTAGCTACCTTATCGAAAACGTTGTAAAGATTAATAAACAAATTATTTATATAGAGTGTTTCAGAATAAGTATTACAGACTTCTAGGGGATGTAAAGGGGACTTGGTACATTAAGTTTTTATAAGGAACCCATGTCCGGAAACGTACTATTTCGATGTAAAATAAGTTTGAAGATTCAAATATAATGAACTGTGAAGCGAGGTAATACCTGGAATTGGTTTAGTTATTGTTTGGGACCACACAATACGCTTTTGTTATACAGTGCGTAACGGTAACTCAAGGGTTGGCAGGTACACGTACCTAGCGAAGTGAAACTAATAATAATAATAATAATAATAATAATAATAATAATAATAATAATAATAATAATGATTTATTTTAGCTGGCAGAGTTAAGGCCATAAGGCCTTCTCTTCCACTCAACCAGCGAATAGTAAAATTATACAAAAATTACGTACAAATTACAATTTTAAGATATTTAAACAAAATACAATGATGATGAGATCTAATACTAACAAAAACATAGAATATAATAAAATTAAAATGATATAAAATAAAGTAAGTAGCTTCCTAGATGATTATTAATGGAATGCTCTATATAGTTGTTATGCAGTTAATGTTTTCATTGTGTCGAACTTAAGATAACTTAAACTAATGTTTATTATAAAAGTGTAAATTTGATTGACGTGTTGAATATGGTCAAATTTGCAAAACAATACATTTTGTAAAAGGAGTACTTGAGCCAATTTAAAACGTCCTTGGAAAATTAATGTAAAAGGCCAAGAAATTTTATTGTTAATACAGTGTGGTTGGTATCTCAGACACACACAGTGTGGTTAGTCGCTCTAATACGAACACAGTGCGGCCTGTTGCACACACGGAGTGTGGCTGGTGGCCCGTACGAGTACATACAGAGTGGGCTAGTTTATCATATTACTAGTATTCGGAGGAGTCTGTTGCTCCTATATTATTACCTAAAGTGTGAATCAATCAATCGTACGCAAATATCCTAGGAAGTCTAGATTTGCTCAAGTACCCTTCAAGATTATATTAATTAGTTATACATTGTGTTGTTCATAAGAAGTTCACAGAATAAACCCGTTTTAATTAACTACACCACTCATTGTTACTCATCATCGAATTCCTTGTCCTTCACATCGGTAGAACCCAGAAATAGCTTAATCTAAAACACGCCCTGTAGAGACACTCGAGCCTTCTTCCGGCTGCAATTGATATCACGTGTCTTGTGTTTCAGAATAAGTATTAATTAATTAATTTATTATTGTTATTATTATTATTATTATTATTATTATTATTATTCATCCGGTATCATGGCAGCTGCCGCCGTCTTCCGGAAACTAAACGCCATTCCTCTCTATCCATCCATTGATCTTCCTCCATTCCTCTGATATTCATAGCTGCTTGTACCCCTTCTATCCAAGTTTTCTTCGGTCTTCCTCTCTTCCTCCTTTCCATTGGGATCCATTCCATAAACATTTTTGGCAATCTTTGCTCTGGCATTCGTTTGACATGGCCATACCACTGCAATCTTTTCTTTTCTATAATGTCTATGATGTCCGGCTCCTCTTGTACACCCATAATTTTCCTTATTTCTTTATTTCGTATTCTATCCATTCTAGATTTTCCAGCTGATCTTCTTAAAACATCCATTTCTGTACTTAAAATTCTTTTCATTTCCCTGGTAGGAATTTGCCAGACTTCAGCACCATATGTTAAAATGCTCTGAATTATTATTATTATTATTATTATTATTATTATTATTATTATTATTATTATTCATTTAACATTGTTTCTTAAATTGTGCTAAATCCGATCGAAGTATATTGTTCAAAGAAAGTTGTTCAATTTCCCGTCCTTTAGACAAAAAAATTCCACCGCTGTGGTAGCGAGTAAGCGTTCTGCCTTGTCACGCAGCGGGCCCGGGTTCGATCCCCGATGGGGGCAATTTTTCTGGGTGAGGTTTTTATCGGGGTTTTCCTCACCTGTAAGACAAATGTCACGAAAACTTTAATGCCCAAACGATCCCCGAAATCATCCGGTCATCATCATCATCCTTCACCAGGTGGAAAGCAACGGGAAGCTACCACACCTATATTTCCCTAGTAAAGCTGCAAAGCATAGCATGAAAATGCTATGATTGCAGTGAAAGACCTGCCTTCGGACAGAATTACTATGGATGGATAGACAAAATAAATGTAAGTGAGAAAATATATTAACGTAATCTGAACAATTTTAAAGTATAACTGTATTATGATTTATTCTAAATAAAATTGGGCGAATTGGGTAAAATATAATCTCTGGAAAAATATAAACTTCAGTAGTTTTTAAAAATTATGTTAGACGATTTTTACTTCAATCGTAACGGGGACAAAAGGTAACATTGACTTTTCTACACAGGGTAATTCATGTTTACCTAAATTTCTCCATTGCTGAGATCTCGGTGTAGCGTCTGTGCCTCGTCGGGCTTCGATCTATGGTTGGGACAGGTTTCTGGGTGAATATTTTTTTGGAAGAATTTTCCTTACCTGTAACACAAATATGAGAAAACATTAAGTTAGGACTATTTAACTAATCAAATTAAGCTGTTTGCTCACAAATCATTATTTAAATATAGTTATTTTAAAATATTTTATATATTTAATGTAAACGGCGATGTTTGAAAACAAATGAGAAACAATTGGTACGCTTCATTTCCTTCCTTTGTTCATCACTACAACCAGATCATAATATTATTTATTGCCAAAGGATCGCAATATTGTAAGAATGCACCCTAGTGGTGAAATTTATAACCAACGTTATAGGTATTAATTAATTTCTCTGATGTCCTATGATGTGAATATGTCAATTGTATTTTTATGGAACGTTAATTCCTGGGAAATAATACGTTTAAGGAAGTGCAAACAGTGGTTTCTTTTTATTGTGGTATAATCAATTGCTACAATTTTTTTACTATCTCTGTCAAGCGGTACTTACTTACATTCGTGCACTATATGCACAACCTGGAACCCACTTGCATTCTATGATTCTTACAGCTTAATATATTGCTATATTCAACGTATTTCTTAGAGATTCAGTCACTGCAAAAATAATGCTCTGACCTATTCAGAATATTATAAAGGAGGATGTTGCTTTAATATGATAAACTTAAGTTGATAAATATCGAGGTGAAACACGACTGTGATTGGTTGAAAACAAAATTCATTGAAACGTGATTGGTTATTGACTCCCATTTGTGGCATGAGTTAAATAGTCAGTTTAACGTTTTTTTAGAGAATCCATTTAGAGAATTAAGGGTATGTTTAATTGTTTTGTACATCTCACCCCTATTTGTAATTATTGTTCCTAAGTATTTTATTTTAGCCACATTCTAAAAGAGTAGAGAGCACTTTTTATGGAAACTCTAGTCCCCATTCATCACACCAGATGTCCCTAGGATGAAAAAAACGTCGATATGTGTCGATAAGAACATTGCAGTTAAAGCGACTATACATAACAAGTTATATTCAGCAATGTAATACAGAAAAATGAATGTTTGTTCGTATTTATACGCGGTCGTGTCGTTGATCCGATTGTGATGGGGAATTTTGCAAAATGTTCAGGAGATTCCCGGGATGAACATAGGCTATAAGAGAGTTGTGATAATCAACTCCTACACCCTTGAAATAGCCCTTTGTAGTGGAAAATGTGGAAAAAGAAGTAGCTATTTGGACGCTTAAATGGCTTACACTGCCTAAACCATAACAAATACACAAAATTAATGAACACAGAATTGAATATCTCAAGAAGCTCTACAGAAAAGTCCGCGACAGCTAATGTTTATCTCTTACGGATAACTCACAATAACCATTTTTGTCTTTTAGTTCATTTATGCCAAGAAGATAGGGATGAGTAGATTCCCGGACAACACCGGGTAATCAGCACGGGGTATCTATAAAATATAAATGTATAATTATTTATCGTATGTTAAAATTGAAGTTATTAATGACAAAATAAATAAATTTAATCTAATGTGTGGCACTATTAAAAGAACCCTTAAAAACACAAGAAAAGAAACAAAAATTAAATTTTATAAAGTAATGGCTGATGTATGGATCACAATGTTGGACGATCACTAAAAGACAAGAACAAAGATTGGAAGCAGTTGAGATGCGATTTTTAAGAAATATAGCAGGATATACTCTGCTGCATAAGAAAAGAAATGAAGATATAAGAAAGCAACTAAATATTTTCAAACTTACAGACCGAATAGTTAAATATAGGAACGACTGGAAAGAACATATTGATAGAATGAAGGAAGATTTCCAAAATTATTGCTAAATTATAAACCGCACGGAAGGAGAAATGTTGGACGCCCACACAGAAGATGGTCTGAACAATTTTAACAATTCTAGCTTTCATGAAACCGGAACGAGCCAACAGGCTTAATCCCTGGATGATGATGATTTATTTTTCCTTTTTAGTTATTCAATTAAACATAAAAACACATTGGTTTTCATTTATTTAGGCGTAGCAGCGCACGCCGGGTTTTAGTTAGTATATAATATTTTAATACATTAGATTCAAGGAACATTTCAGAGATTTCGTTTACAATGGAGGAAAATCAAGTTACGCAAAACATGTAATTCAAGCTGGACATCATATGCATAACATCGATAACACCCTCACTATAGTACATAGAGATAACATTCCAACGAGAATAAATATACTGGAGGAAATCGCAATCCTAAGAGAAATCAACAACAACCTGATTCTCAATGAATACACACCCAGTCCACACAATTCTCTGTACAAAATTCTCACAACTAAGTCAGTGCTTCAACAAGGGTCAACAAGAACGGACCTAATGCATTCTGCTGATGATGGGACTAGTCCCGAAAGGCCTACAGAGTTTTAAAAGAACTTAAGTTGAGGAGACGGACCTACAAGGTAACTATTTTATAGTTTTTAACCGTACATTATATTACTGTGATATAATATTTTGTACTGTAGAGTAGATATAGCTTTTGAGTGAGCGGTTTTGAACAATCCTCTTGACAGCAGTATGTAGGCGTATCTTAACGCTAGTTTCGTTGTGTATTTAGAGCCCGCATTATGATACGAGCGTCCCCAGGGGGTACAGCACAGTAGTTATACATGGCCACAAGAGCAGAGAAACGTACTTGCAGGTCTCTGAAATATCACCATGTTTATGTGACGCTGTACGCCTTTATTACTCCGGTTAAACGCCGTAAAACGTTAGCGCCCGTTCTATTCAAGACGACGAGAAAATCCGTAATAACAGCATAATTATTAATAATGTTGCAGTTTTACGGTACTTGCTGCTTTTATGTAGCAATAGCTCGTGGCTTTTACAATAAAATTGTTGTCTTTTGATTTATAAGGCACGTTCTATAGGCATATTATATTTATGCCGGGTATACATAAAAGAATCATCACCATCATCATCAACATAAAATAAGTACTCAGTAATCAATTGAGTTGGTGTTTACTTGATGATAATCCATGGAACACAATTCATAATTTGTTAACATGTCTGATGAAGGTACAGTGTACCGAAACAGCTGTCACTGAATTATATCTTAATAAATATGAAAATCAAATAAAACTAAGTTTTATTTTTATTTAATAAAATAAGTGCATTCAAGAGTATAATAAATAGGATGTTAAAACTCCCTTTAAATAAAGACAATTATAATAAGATGGACTAGTGGTTATGCTCCTTGCCTCTGGTCCCGAGGGTCGCGGGTTCAAACCCGGCCGGGGTCGATGGATTTTTTAGGACGGAAAAATCCAAGGAGCAAGTCCTCCGGGAGGGACTTTAAGCCGTGGGTCCCGAGTCTGAAGATTTTCAGGCTCGTAAAAAATCCTTAAGCCTGAATGAAAAGGCCTCTAAGCAAAATTTACCGAATTTTCCCGTCCTAGTACTACCTTGGTTTCCTAGATGTCAGTATGAGGCGGAACGCTGAGACCACGGACCACTCAAAATGACATCTATACGAAAACAAGTGTAACTAAATTAGTATGGTTCAAATTCTTCCCTGTAGGGGGAGAGCGCCTAAATCTCTGTAAAGGGAAAACATAGGCAAACCAATAATAAGGAATTAAATTATTTGAAACACATGGCAAAAATTAACGGCTACAACAAACAAATAATAAATAAAATCCTAAACAAACAAAAAAGAAAAAACAACATAACCAAACTTGAAAAAGAATCCAATGAAAATAACAAGAAATGGATAACTCTCACATCCACTGGTAAAGAAACATTAAAATTGGCCAACACACTAAACAAGCTTGATAAGAATATAAAATATATCCTACAGAACTGATAAATTAAAAAAATTAATAAACAACAACATCGAAATAGTAGATGAATTCAACAATAAAGGCATCTACAAATTAACATGTACAGACTGCAATAAATTCTACATTGGGAAAACTAACAGAAGCTTCAACATTAAATTCAAGGAACATTTCAGAGATTTCATTTATAATGGAGGAAAATCAAGTTACGCAAAACATGTAATTCAGGCTGGACACCATATGCATAACACCAATAACACCCTCACAATCGTACATAGAGAAAACACTCCAACGATGATAAATATACTGGAGGAAATCGCAATCCTAAGAGAAATCAACAACAACCTGATTCTCAATGAATACACAACTAATCCACACAATCCTCTGTACAAAATTCTCACAACCAAGTCAGTGCTTCAACAAGGGTCAACAAGTATGGACCTAATGCATTTTGCTGATGATGGGACTAGTCCCGAAAGGCCTACAGAGTTTTAAAATAACTTAAGTTGAGGAGACGGACCTACAAGGTAACTATTTTATAGTTTTTAACCGTACATTATATTACTGTGAACTAATACCTCAACGGAAAATCACCATGAATTTTACTGGTATCAACAAGGATTAAGCCCAATGACCTGTTCCAATCTCATTATAGGTCGAATTGGTCCTTCCATTCTCTTAAATAGTCTTTCCCACCATCTTCTCCCTTTTGGTTTATAATTATACATTCGTCTTGGTATGCGCTGTTCATTCATTCGTAATACGTGCTGAAGGTAACCTGTTCAGAATATTAAAAAAAGAGGAGGTTTCTTTAACACAAAAGCAGGAGCTGATAAAGAGAAATCGATAAAGAGCGAGGTGAAACACGACTGTCATTGGTTCTAAAACAGAATTCATTGAAACGTGATTGGTCATTAACTACCATTTGCGACATGAGTTAAATAGTCATAAGTAATGCCACGAGTGATTTCCAAATTATCGATTAATTCACGACTCACGAAGTGAAAAGTGAATTTATCTAGAGAATTTGGAAATCAAGAGTAGCATTTGTTAGGACTATTTAACGAATAAAATTAAGCTGTTTACTCACAAATCATTATTTAACTATAGTTATTTTAAAATATTTATATATTTAATGTAAACGGCGATGTTTGAAAACAAATGAGAAACGATAGGTAGCCTACGCTTCTACTGCTTCTTTTGTTTATCACTGCAACCAGATCATACTATTTATTGCCAAAGGAACGCAATATTGTAAGAATGCTCTCTAGTGGAGAAAAAATGAAACACATCAATCTGTATATTAATTCATTTTTGATGTCGTATACATTTAAGAAAGTGCAAACAGTGGTTTCTTTTTTTGGTGGTATAATCAATTGCTACAAATGTTGACATGTAAGCACTATTATATACAATCTGGTAGCCGTATTTGTTATAGGCTCAGTCACTGCAAAATAACGGTCAGACCTGTTCAGAATATTAAAAAGGAGGAGCTTTGCTTAATATATGATAATCCTAACGTTGATAATTATTTCGTGAAACACGTCTCTGATTGGTTGTAATACAGAAATCATTGAAACGTGATTGGTCATTGACTCCCATTTGGGGCATGAGTTAAATAGTCTAAATAAATTCACTCCTCACTTCGTGAGTCGTGAATTTATCGATAATTTGGAAATCACTCGTGGCGTTGCTTACGATAACCAGACTATAGTTTTTCCATTAAACAAGCTTTCTGTGACAAACTCATGAATTTATCTTTTTTATCTGTGTCCCCTCCGGTATTACATGCGCACATCCATTCAGCTTACAGCTTGCAGCTTAACACTAAAAGCTAAGCAAATTAAATTCAGAGTAGTTTCCACTTATTGAAACCGAAAGAGACGCTCAGGACGAAACGATGGGAATAGTCAAATTATCAAAACGATATCATACTCTTTGTTGTGGGGCATATTTCATTAAACCAATAACCTTCTTATAAGACCGACTACAAGACTCATGCCCCAAATGGGAGTCAATGACCAATCACATTTCAATGATTATTTATTTACAACCAAACACAGTTGTTTTTCATCTCGATTTTATAGATAGATAGATCATCGGTTGATTAATGTCTTTGACATCGTCCGATTCCTAATAGCCAGTTTTGTTGGTCCATCCAATCTCCTGGTTGTAGATGTTTCTCCTTCATGTACAAACATATTCCCTGACTCCAGGAGGTTTTAGGTCTTCCTCTGCTTCGTCTTCCCTCAGGTTTCCATTCCAAAACAGATTTTGGTAGTCGATCCTCTTCCATTCGCTGGACATGTCCGTACCAACTTAATTGCTGAGTTTTAATATAATCTAAAATAGTGTCTTCAATCTTCATTTTCTCCCTTATAACTGAGTTCCTCATTTTTTCTCTTCTTGAAATTCTTGCGGCCCTTCGTATAAAATCCATTTCCGTTGCCAAAAGGTACTTACGGTATTTGTTTTTGTTGTTAATGGCCAAAGTTCTGCTCCATAAGTAATGATGTTTTTAACAATTGTATGATATATGTTCATTTTATTTTTATTACTTATATTTTTATCCCACAATATTCCATTGAGGCAAGCAATTGAAAATTTTCCTTTATTATTTCTATTTCTTATTTCCTCTTCATAACTCCCATTTTTATTTATTTTAATGTCTAAATATGCGATCTCACTACAAGATTTTATTGATTCTCCAGTCTCCAAAATGAAATTTTGTGTCTGGTTCACCATTTGAAAAATATTTTGTTTTTTTCATGTTCAAATTTAATCCCCATTTTTTCATACTCTTCTATTAATTTTCTAGTCATATATTCTAAATCTTCATAATCTTGTGCAATTAACAATTGATCATCTGCAAAATGTAAGTTGTATAAAGTTTTGTTGTTTGAAATAGGAATTACCATGCTTTCAACATTTTCTCCTCCAATTCTTTAATATTTCATGTACATATATTTTAAACACAGTCGGTGATAGACAACAACCTTGACGAAGACCTTTATTTATCGTAAAACCACGTGACAATTTACTGCCAATTTTAATTTTAGACATGCAATTGTCATATAAATTTTGTATAGCTTTAATTATTATAGTCTTAATTCCCATACGTCTTATAGCAATCCATAGTTTCTCTATAGGGACATTGTCGTATGCTTTCTCTCGATTTTATCAGTTTAATTTTATCACTGTAAAATCAGACTCCTCCTTTTTAACATTCTGAATAAGTAATAGCATTATTTTGCAGTGAGCACATGTGGATACCAGATTGTATATATATAGTGCATGGATGTAACCTTATCGTGGTTGCGGGAGATAATATAAAAACATTTGTAGCAATTGATTATACCACAAAAGAAAGAAACCACTGTCTGCACTTTCTTAAACGTATTTTTTCCCAGGTAATAACGTTCCAGAAAGATATAATGGACATATTTACTTCATAGCATATCAGAAATTAATTAATATACAGTTTGATGTGTTTCATTTTTTTTCTCCACGAGGCGAGGGTGCATTCTTACAATATTGCGATCCGTTGGCAGTAAATAATATAATCTGGTTGCAGTGATAAACAAGTGAAACATAACGTTTTTCATTTGTTTTCAAATATCGCTGTTTATATTAAATATATAAAGTAAAGTGATCCCACTGCAGGCCTCAGGAGGCCCTTGGGGTAGTAGGAGATTAAGGCTCCCATTTTTTCTAGAAAATCAGTACTTGATCTCAGCCAGGTTGTCAGCCCTGCGTGACGGCCGCCTTTACCCCAGAACAAGCGTATGTTACTCATTTCTGTTAGAGGCTGAGTCGACCCCAGGACCATAGTGCCGCCAGAGGGTTTGGGTCAGTTTAAAAGTCCTGATCCCATGGGTCTTGAACCCTCGAACTTCCGGCTTATAGCATTTTCGGAATTGAGCCTATGTTTAATTTCTTTGTGCATGTCATTCCTATTTGTGATTATTGTTCCTAGGTATTTGAATTCAGCCACTTCCTCAAAATTTCCCTCACGGTTGCAGAGAAAAATGTACCTTTATATAACAATAATGTTAATTTTGAGAAACTAACAAACCTTTTTAATACATTCCTGTACCATATGAAGGATTATCGGAATCCTATTCTATTCCATCTTCCATTTTCCTTTTCACGCCCCTCCACTGTTTTCGTTCAGGTTTTTCTCAATCACGTCCCGTAGCCGAGTGGTTAAAGCAGGAAGCCTTGGCGCAGAGCTACGGGACTTACGCTGGTTCGATTCTCCATGGGGGAAGAAATTTTCTCATGGTATTTCGGCCAGTATGGGACCGGTGCCCACCCAGCATCGTGATGCATTTTGGTAGTTATAATAAGTAGCGGCTCCAGGTTGAGAAAACCAGCTATAACGGCTGGGGGACTCGATATGCTGACCACATGTCACCCCTACACTAGCTGATTATCATCTACCTCTGTGATTGGCACATGTGGATGTGATGCCAGCAGCCGGCTGGTAGGCTAAGGGCCTTGAGAACCTGTCGCACCAGTAGTAGTTTTCTCAATCACTTTGAGCTCTTTCTGCATTTCTTATAGGTTCACAGCAATTGCTTTAATCGATTTGAGAGTACACTGACCTGGTTTGAATCCCAGCCTTGTCAACACACCACTTTTTATAATGTTCCCCTTATTGTATGTGGTTATACCAATATACGCCCTAAAATATAAATAATACATGGATAACGTTAAGAAATAACACTAAGAAATTAGGACTGGAAGTATATATCAATAAAACTAAATATATGGTCGCACGTAGAAATTCATTATATAATGGAAATGGACAGCTAATGACAAATGAGGGAAATTTTGAGGAAGTGGCTGAATTCAAATAC
Source organism: Diploptera punctata (assembly GCA_030220185.1). NCBI lineage: Eukaryota > Metazoa > Arthropoda > Insecta > Blattodea > Blaberidae > Diploptera > Diploptera punctata. The sequence goes on from JASPKZ010007504.1 coordinate 117,549, forward strand.
CTAGGAACAATAATCACAAATAGGAATGAAATGCACAAAGAAATTAAACATAGGCTCAATTCTAGAAATGCGTGCTATTATGCATTGCAGAGACTCTTGATGTCCCAACTCCTTTCAAAAAACGTTAAACTGAAAATATATAAAACTATTATTCTACCAGTTAAATTATATGGGTGCGAAACATGGACTCTTACTTTAAGGGAGGAAAGGAGATTACAAGTATTTGAGAATAAAGTACTTAGGAGAATTTTTGGACCAAAGAGAGATGACGAGACAGATGAATGGAGAAGACTACATAACAATGAACTACATGGTCTTTATAGGAAGCCAGATATAATAAGAACAGTTAAGTCTCGTAGACTGCGATGGGCAGGACATGTTGCACGTATGGGGAATGGGAGACTTGCATGGAAGCTTCTTGTAGGAAAGCCAGAGGGAAAACGTCCAGTTGTTAGACCAAGAATGAGGTGGGAGACTAACATTAAGTATGATTTGAGGGAAGTAGATTATACAGGGAATGATTGGAAATCATTAGCTCAGGATAGGGATGTATGGAGAGCTTATGTCCGTGCGGCCATGAACCTACGGGTTCGATAGTGCCAGTGCGTAAGTAAGTAAGTAAGTAACGTTAAGAAATGTAACTGGAACCCTGTACATGGATTCAAATGCACCTCTCTGTGAACTCTACACGTGGATTCAGATACAAGTAGGCCTACCTATATGAAAAAACGATACGTATAATACGAACGTGTTGACATGTCACAATGAAATAGAAAGGTTGTGTTGGATACAGCCATAAACGACAATCTGAAGGCATAATCCAGTTAGTAAAAAGAAACCGATAAATGGATGAAATATAAAATTATCTCTAACTCAATTTATGTATATACGTAGTCTATTTGGACTTAAATTAATCGAGACTGTCACCAATCAGATAAGCAACCGCGAAATCATTGGTTTCAACGCTTAATGTTTTGTCATATTTTTCCCCACTTCTCACTCCCGTAGGGGTGCTAAACTTCTTTCACAGTAGCCTCTGCCCGCTCGTGGAATTCCCTCCCTCAAGATATCAGGGGTTGCCGCACACTTGACACTTTTAAGTCACGCTTATACAATTATCTGTTGTTATATAATTCATTTTTTCACGAAAACAAAATTTATTCTATGCCACTACCGGTAATATTTTTTCCCCGTTCTTTCTCATTTTTCTATCTTGTACGTTTTATGTTTCATTCGTTGAATCTAGATTAAATTACCAAAGAGAGATGAACAGACAGGTGAATTGAGAAGACTACATAACAGTTAAGTCCTGTAGACTGCGATGGGCATTACATGTGGCACGGATGAAGAATGAAAGAAGTGCATGGAAGCTTCTTGTAGGAAAACCATAGGAAAACGCCCAGTTGTTATAGAAAGAATGAGGTGGGAGAATAACTTTTGAGGAAGTAGATTGTAAGGGGATAATTGATAAACATTAGCTTAGGATAGGGATGTGCGGAGAGCTTATGTCCATGCGGCCATGAACGTAAGTGTTCCATAGTTGCAATATCTGTCGCTTTGTTTTTGCAAGTTGAAATAATGAAACTTTGGGAGCGTTAGTTGTAATTGTAATTATTGTAAATGGACTTGAGCGGTTTTAAATGTGAAGTGAGTGTAGAGAACTTGTGAAGTGAGAATACAGACAGGAAGAGAATCCAGGCCGACTAGGACAACAAAACCTCTTTGTCCTAGACTGTGGCAAGAATCAGAGCGAGTTTCCGCAGACTGAGTGAGATACAGCGTAAAAAAGTGTTCCCTACAGCGTCACGATATGGTTTCTCTTTCTTGGAGTGACTGGACTTCATCATGCAACGTGCTTTCAATCTTAACGACATCTCATTTAGTCTCCTATCCTTAATTAACAATCTCTATCTCACTATTTCCACTAAAACACCTTAACGTCTTTCAATATTCTTGGTTTAACCTCTCCCTTTTAGCTTCTTTTACGTGTCACTGTCCACACGGTGTCATGACTTATACAATAAAAGATAAAATTGCATTACAGATAGTATATATTATTCAACTGTTTGTGTGTGAAACCAAAATAAAAGACAGTCATAAGTCTAACTTCTCATATTAAAGGGCTATTCAAAAAGAAGGAACAGACTTCAATTTTTTTTTGCAAATGCCCCAGGTTGTCTTTCGACATTCCTGGTGTTCTCTCCTAGCATGACGTACTTGTAACCCACTTCTCAGGTTGGGGCGCCTGAAAGGCGGAGTTACGTTGCCCCGATGATATGATGGGTGATGATGATGATAGTGGTGCGGCAGGTGAGTCCCTAATCCTAAACCTAATCTAAGATGAATATGAATGATGATGATTGCGATGGCCATATGATTTCGGGGACCGTTTGGGCCTTAAAATTTTCCTGACATTTGTCTTACAGGTGAGGAAAAACCCCGATAAAAACCTCACCCAGAAAAACTGTGCCGATCGGGGATCGAACCCGGGCCCGCTGCGTGATAAGGCAGCACGCTACCTCGAGACCACAGCAGTGGACTAACTTCAAATATTTATTTCTTCCAAAGTACAAAAAAATATATAAACACAATTCTTACGTTCCTGGAAAGAGAAAAGTTCAAATTTCACTATTTTATGCATTCAATATGAGCACCATGTGTTACACAACAAATCTCAAAACGGTGGCTCAGTTTTTTCCATACACAAATCAGCAGGTCTCTATTTATCGAATTCACAGCTTCAACAATTCTACGTCGCAGATTTTAAAGAGTGTCAGACATAGGGGGGATAAAAACACGGTCTTTTACGTAACTCACAGATAAAAATCACACGGTGTTAGGTCGGGTGACCTGGGAGGCCACCGGTAATGAAGTTGATCTTCTGCTCCTCCTCTTCCAATCCAACGTCCGTGTCGCCATTTTGATACAAACAACATGACAAGCAACAGCGCCAATGTGGCCGTGATCACAATTTCAAACTTTTCTCTTTCCAGGAACGTTGGAATTGTGTTTCTATTTTTTGTAGTTTGGAAGAAATAAATGTTTGAAGTCTGTTCCTTCTTTCTGAACAGCCCTGTGCTATTCAACTCCTTGTATGTGAAATCAAAACAAAAGACAGTTATAAGTCTATGAATTTCCAGAATTGGGCCTGTGTTGAATTTATTTTTGCATCTCATTGCAATTTGTAATTATTGTTCCTAGATATTTTAATTCAGCCACTTTTCAAAATTCTTCTAATTTGTCATTAATTGTTCATTTCCATTATATAATGTATTTCTATGTGTGAACATATACTTGGTTTTGTTGATTCTTACTTCCAGTCCCAATTTTGTAGTGTTACAGGGTGAACTATTATTATGCTTTCAAGTCTTATACGAGAATTTCCCAGAAGCGCTGGAGGGAACATTTTCTATAGGATCGTAACAGGCCTTGGCCTAATACTTGGAAGGAAGAAGAAGAAGAAATTATTTAAACCGACAAACTCTGGGAGGTTGTAGCGGACACCAAAACAAATATTTTTCCCTGATGTCATTTTTCCCTATGAGGATTATTTAAACCGGTAGAGGAAGATTTCTCTGGCGGCAAATTAATTAAACCAACAAACACTTTTGCATTTTTTATTACCAAGAGACAACACATTAACACAACGCAATTACTTAAATAACAGTAGAGGTTCAAAAATGCCTCCATTGACATGTAAACAAATGTTACACCGGCGGATCATGTTCTGTCTATATTACAAATACAACCGGGCCAAATACAACAGGGCCGGACTACAGATATCATAAAAAATAAAGACAAAAGATGGACATTTAATAATATACTCATATTAATATAGTTAATAATTCTTGTTAAGAAAAACTTGTAGTTTAGAAATTTGTAATCAATTGTTAAACATTTCATAATAACCAAACATCGTTATCAAGGTTCAAAGTAGGGATGGTGATTCCTTTTCAAAAACAAGTTGCATCATCCTGACCTTGGATGTGTAATTGTTACTAGAGATGACATCATAATAGCTAGAACTGGTATGATAGTATTATCTTATGATTCGATATGTATAAATTAGAGTGTCTGGATTGAACAAGGGAGGAGCGGGACTGATTGCGGTCCCCTCAGGAGGGCCCAGCGGGCCGGTGGCGTCTACATGGGTAACGTATTTTCATCTGTCATTTCTTTGGTCATTTTAAGACTTAGAATTAAATAAGGACCAAATGGTCCGAGGAACTTCATTCAAATAATAAACAAAGTTGAACATTTTTAAAATAATGGATATCTCTCTCTAACTATTAGCATTTTAGTATCTGAATATTTTTGACGTTGGACAATGTGGCGATTCCAGCTGACTTTAATAACAGTGTTTAGTTGTTTGAGTTGATTTTCTTTATGTTTGGTAATTATTTTAATAAATAATGTTATTTTTCGTTTACTGTGGTTTAATATGTTTAATTGTAGAACTCCTCCTCCAAAACCAAGGCCAACCGCTCGGGCCTAAGTCAACTTAAACAATAGGGAACTTAACGCTACCAGTTCGCAGGGGCTTAACAGACGCTCCTCGCGTAACATTCTGGTGACTGGCGATGGGATATTCGTGAAAATAATGTTCTATTATTATTTTCACGGATAAAAGAAACGAACCTTAGACCACAAATTAACTTTCAATTCATATACAGTAAAAATCTATATGTTTTTTTTTCTTTCAATCGAAGTCACATCGGTACTATTGAATAAAATATGTCTTGTTAAACAGAGAGAAACCAGAAAATCTTCAACTTTGGGACATTATTATTATTTAACTGGCTTTAGGTTATATTTTTTTTTGGATCTAATATTTATGGGTAAATTTTGGATATATCGTTGTTTTAGGTTATATTTTTGGTATTGATGTTTTTCAACAAATATTTATTTTTTTCTGGGCATAATTAAGTTTTTTTTACAATGGGTAAAATTTTTGGATATAAGACAAATTGGTGTTGTTGATCATTTTTTTTAGGTGTTGTTTTCTTAATAGGCAGACTTTTATATGTGCATTACCTTTTCTAGGCTATATGTTATGTTCATTTTAGAACTTGATTTTTTGATACACCTAAGGTTTATGAATTAATTTGGTGTTGTTTCAGGTAGAGGATAATTTTTTTTGTTTTGTTGTTGTTAACCTAGGTTATGATATTTCTTTTTTGTAGAGTGTTATAATTTTAGTTTTTGTTGTGTGGCAATATCTCATCCAATGCTAATAATTGTACGTGTATAATGACAATATTTTGGTGGGGTTGTACAAGACAAGCTTTTTACTTACGCGACTTGTACCATTTTTGATGTAATTTAAAGTATTGTAATGCGTTAATGAATCAGTTTTGCTAAGAGATGTAACCGCTGTTTAAATATGTATAATTAACACGAAATGTAGTAGTGGAAATATGATTTAACATGGTAATCGTCCGACATTTTGAATTTTTCATAGAGTAACAAATATATTTTACGTATCAAGTCACATTTAAAACGCAAGGAACCTAAAAGCTAACCAAACCTAAATCAATTACTGTAACAAATAAATTACTCTAACGTAGGTGAAATCCAGGGAACGTCCTTTTTATTATTTTACGCGGTTAAAGAAGTAAAGGATAAGTCCGGACCTGATTGTTGAAACCATAGATATGGTACATAGAAATGAATCCCATGATTAAATGTACACATTATGCTCATTTGTGGTATATCACTGGTTAAAAGTTTGAAAATTGTTAGTTTATCGCTGGTTAGAAGTAAGGACTCTTATAACTTATGTGGTCATGACAGGAAATAGTTCCACTTTATTTTCATATTTACAAGTAAAATAATGAAGTAATAATTACATCTCTTAGCTAAATACGTTTAATATAGTGTTTTATTAATATTTATTGTAATTAGATACTCTTAAAGTGGGTAGGAAAAAAGCTTGTGTACTCCCACCCGGCCAATATTTTTATTATTTCATCTATCGGTAAGACGTGGCACGATCACATGTCTACGTAAATCATTTCTGAAAGCATCACCACGAGAGATAAGCCCAAGGGATCATAGGTTGCTTTACACGCCACTAGATGGGAAATTTTTGTTATATTGAACTTTTTATATTTTTGGAAAAGGGTAATAGATTTAAGCAGATTTTAACAATTCTGGCAATACTCTGGCGAGAAAATTGTAATAGTGCCTGTCATTTAATGGCCTAGATAGGAGATATGTCCCAATTAAACAGTTCCCAACAACACCGGCCCACACATATCAGTGTAGTCACTCCAGGTGTATCGCTCCATTAGTAAACAGATACAATTCACTACTACACTGGTGGACAAAACAATTCCTACCATCAACGGCAGTTGCAGTCATGACAACTGAAGAGCGTAATACGCCCTCTACTGGTTTAAATAATCCTCATAAGAAAAAATGACATTAGGGAAAAATATTTGTTTTGGTGTCCCCTATAACCTCCCAGAGTTTGTCGGTTTAAATAATTTTCACCCTGTAGAAGGAGCTTATTGGCCTTTAATATCGCCTCGCTATTACCTAATTATACTACATCGCCAGGGTATACCCACTGTTTATCAAAATAATAGTGTTGTACGCCTTCTTCGTCCTCTAAGAATTTGGTGGCATGCTCTAGTACAAAATTGAATAGTAGAGGAGATAGTGCATCGCATTGCTTTAATCTGTATTGATTTTCGAAAGTGTCTGAAAACTGTTTGTCTAGAGCACCTCACACTTCTTACCATTTAGACACGTTCAAATAATTCTAACGAACATTTTAGGAATTACGAAGTTCAGGAGGATACTGTACAAATTCTCTCTCTTGACAAGGGAAGCGTAGTTACGGAGAGAAACAGAAGTTTCCAATATTAATACCGGATATCCGTGACAGAACTACCAGCAGGAAAGTTTAACAATTCACCATGTTTGCACTATTTGACAGTGTCTTCCGAAGTTTCAGACGGCTACTAATAAATAAACTTGTGTATGTGCTTTCGTTCTATTACTCCTCTACTGGAGTTCTGCAGATACTATTTTTATTATCCTCGATAATAACATATAAGTTAGTTGGGCTGAACTAGAAAAAGCCTCCTGAATTGTGATGGATTTTTTTAATAATAATAATAATAATAATAATAATAATAATAATAATAATAATAATAATGTTTTATTTATTCTGGCAGAGTTAAGGCCATAAGGCCTTCTCTTCCACTCAAATACAAATAAATATTTGACAAATATAGATATACACTATACTAATTATAAACAGTTAAAGATACATTAAATGTAGCAATGTAAATGTCATGTACAAACAACATTTTATACGATAATAACAATAATAATACTTACGATAATAATAATAATGTTTGTGAAGTGTTTTACAGAATCTCGGAAATTAAAAACCTCGCTGTCGTTCGGGTTTTAATCATTTCCTCTCTTCCCAACATCGCATTGTAATAATATGTTAATTATATAATTTTTTACCTGGTAAGTCAGTCGTCCTCAACTAAGTTAATAAACTTCAAGTTATTCTAATATGGAGGCCTTTCGAAAACAATGTTTCATCTTCTGCGTTCTAACTGGAACTTACGGCTGATGGTGTCGTATAGGTTGTGTAATGAATGGATGTCTGCGGTTATGTTCTCGTTGAGCAGGTCTTCGTTCCTTGCTTCTTTCAGAATCTCTATGTCTTCAAGGATGCTGATTCTGTTGTTATTATACTCTTTGTGTAGTATTGACATAGAGTTATCGAATTGTTCAAATCGATTATCTGTTTCGATTATATATTTGACAGTGTAATATACTATTTCATTGGCGCTTTTATTATTAATTTAACACTTCTACCTGAAAGATAAATTATATTTGAAGAGAAACATTTTCGGCTAGACCGAGACACGAACCCGGGACCCTTGGCTTTCCAGGCTAAGTGCTCTACCAACTGAGCTACCGAGGCGAGTTAGCTCGGTTTGTAGAGCACTTGGCCCGGAAAGCCACGGGTCCCGGGTTCGAGTCTCGGTCTAGGCGAAAAAATTTCTCTTCAAATATATACTATATCATACTTGCGTTACTGAATGTGTTATTAAAATGCCATATGGAAAATAGTTTCTGTAACTATATCCATAACTAACTCACTGGCACTATTGAACACGTAGGTTCATGGCAGCGTTAACATAAGTTGTCCATACATCCCTATCCTGAACTTTTTCCAATGAACTCCTGTAATTGTTCATGTTATTCTTCCACCTCATTCTTGGTCTTCCAACTGGGAGTTTTGCCTCTGGTTTTCCTAAAATAAGTTTCCATTTTTCATAAATTTCCATAATGTAGATATATTACGATGCGAGGGTGGGAAGTGCTTTTTACAGAGAAATGTTTAAAAACCTCACTATCGCTCGGTTTTTAATTTCCGAGATTCTGTAAAACACTTCACAAACGTGCGTTGTACATTATTTTTGCGCGATGGTGTTTTCAAAATAATAAATAATAGTAAAATAATAACATATTTGTTGGAAATATTTGCGTTCATTATCAACAATTGACTGACGTTAACAGTGTGGGCAATGTTTATTAGTTGAAACAACAGGAGGCCGTGAGAACAATTATTGATAACATGGCGGCAAGTACGAATGTATTGTTTTATATTGTTTCAAATAAAGTTCATTTAAAATTCAGTGATTTGTTTCGTATAATGTATGAGACTTTGGATACACAGTTTATGAGGAAGTTCATGGTGTTGCCACTAATGGGAGTAACACACGAATAGATATTATTGCATTTACACCATCTTCTAAAATTGGTATGATATTAGATCCCACAATCCGTTTTGAGACTCATAGTGGCCAACCTGAGGAAGTTGACTGTGAAAAGAAAGCCATATATGAGCCAACAGTTGACTATTACAAAGATAAATACCAACTAGATAGTATAACTGTCACAGGATTGATGATCGCGGCAAGAGGTACTATACCAGGATTCTTAGCTAAATGTTGGAATTCCTTAGATTTGGACAGGGTGTATCTTTCTAAAATTGCCATCGCTGCCATTAGAGGATCAATTTCAATTTTAAGAAACCATCTTTACATAATTTCTACTTTATAGTATGTATACTTCAATTAGGCCGACAAGTTGAATTTTTTAAAATGTATTTACAAAATGTATTTCATCTATTTAAAAAATTAATTTTCTGTATCACTTTGTCCTTGGGGCAATCCCCTAATCAGGAAAGTATTATATAATAAAAAAACATTACCTTTTGGATATTTTTTGTGTATACATTGTATGTAGTATACATAGATGGCAGTGGTTTTACTTCCCGCACGTGGGTGTAAATGTAATATTACAGTATAGTTATTTAGGTTGGCAACCCCGAAATGTAGGAAGTTGAACTTTCAATAATGGTAGCCATTGCTGGTAAGTATGACAAAACGCACTATCGCGCAAAAAAATATTTTAAAAATATTGTGACATATCCTTTGTTACAACCTGTAAATAGAGCTGAAATCGATATTTGTGTTATAATCCTGAAACTTGCTGAATATATTAACATGTTTAGTGGAAGCTTTAAACTGAATAACGATTCTTTTTATTATCATCTATAAATTTAACCTATAATACTTTTCGTCTGTAACTCTAGGGAATATTTTAATGCTTCTGTACTTATTTTCAGAATCTTTTGTATAATTTTTATTGCTGTTTCTTTATTTTTAGGTCGAATTTTATTGAATATACATCTCACATGGGTAATGGCTTGTATCTGTGAGTTGTTGTAGATGTTTCTCCTTCATGTATAAACATATTCCCCGACTCCAAGAGGTTTTAGGTCTTCCTCTGCCTCGTCTTCCCTCAGGTTTCCATTTCAAAACAGATTTTGGTAGCCGATCCTCTTCCATTCGCTGGACATGTCCGTACCATCTTATTTGCTGAGTTTTAATATAATCTAAAATAGTGTCTTCAATCTTCACTTTCTCCAGATAAGATGAGATGAGAAAGAAAAGAAAGAATTTCCTACCCTTCCTATACCTGATGCTGGCCTTGAAGTAGACAGAGAATTCATCCCCCGTCCCTAATCCCTTCAAATATTTGCGCGGGAAGATTATCTTAACTGAGCAAACGGACTATAATAATAATAATAATAATAATAATAATAATAATAATAATAATAATAATAATAATAATAATAATAATAATAATAATAATAATAATAATAATAATAATAATAATAAAAATCCATCCATAGCAATTCTGCCCGTGGGCAGGTCTTTGACTGCAATCATAGCATTTCCGTGCTATGCTTGCAGCTTTACTAGGGAATTGTAGATGTGGTAGCTTCCCGTTGCTTTCCACACCGGTCAAGGATGATGACGAGGATGATGATAAGGATGATGATGATGGCCATATGATTTCGGGGTCCGTTTGGGCCTTAAAGTTTTCCCAACATTTGTCTTACAGATGAGGAAAAACCCCGATAAAAACCTCACCCAGAAAAACTGCCCCGACCGGTGATCGAACCCGGGCCCGCTGCGTTACAAGGCAGCATGCTTCTTCGAGACCATAGCGGTGGAAATAATAATAATAATAATAATAATAATAATAATAATAATAATAATAATAATAAATTTTATGGCCATATTAAACAAATGAACTCAAATAGGCTTACAAAACAGATAATGGAATTCTACGAAAACAGAAGTAAAGCTCCAGTGGATACTATGAAGTGGATTGATGAAGTCAAAAAGGACATACAATTGGCAGGAATTACTAAAGAATATCCCAAACAGAGATATATTTAGAATTAAGGTGAATGAGTGGCAAGTTGACCAAAAGGACAAACCGAAGAAAAAAACTGGAACAACTTGGACAGATGATAGAAAACAAGATCATAACAAAAGAATGAAAGAAATTTGGGCTCAAAGGAAACCCCTCTAACTACTTTGCGTATTCCTACATGGGCTCATCCGCAATCAAAAAAAAATAATTTAAACTTTTATTTTAAACAAAAACCAGGATGAATCAGAAGAATATGGATTAAAGATGTCTACAGAAAAAACAAAAATTATGTCATTTCAAGGTGTAGATCCTGTCAGAAGTAAAATTGTACTGGACAATAAAATTTTGGAGCAGGTGAATAATTTTACATATCTAGGATGCAATATCTCATATGAAGAAGAAAAGGATGTACATGCAAAAATATCTAAATTTTTAAGAATTTTAGAATTAATAAATTCTATCTTCAAGCCACAGTTAGTCCAAAAGCATTCAAGACTGAAAGTGTATAAAACACTGGCTCTTCCAACTCTTTTGTATGGTAGCGAAGTATGGACGTTGAAACAGAAGGATATACAGAGACTTAGATCTGCTGAAATGAGATATCTTCGGAGGACTGCAGGATACACACTACTAGATCACAAAAAAAATGAAGACATCTTAGAAGAATTACACATAGAATCTTTAGAAAACAAAATTTCTGATTATAAGTCAAGTTGGATGCAACATGTTCATCGAATGGAAGATCACAGGATACCCAAACAAATGTTAAGATATCAACCTGCAGGAAGAAGAAGACCAGGACGTCCACTCAAAATACTTTTGGATGGTGTTTCTCTTGAGGCCGAAACAGGTCAACAAATGACCTAAATTCGTGAATGTACTGTGATGATGATGATGATGAATTTTTACCCCGTGTCACTGGTGAAAATGATGTTTACCAGCGCATAATATGTAGAAAAAAGGGGGAATTGAGTTGTGCCATTAGCACTAACTGCATCAAACAACAAGCAGATGGCTGGTATTTAAATGAACTAATGGCCTGTCTGGCTATTGAAATTAAAGTATTGGCAGGACCATGTACACGCGCTTTTTCTCTGACACAACATAGGACACGCTTAAAGAGGAAAGTTTTACAGACTAATTAACTCATGCCACAAATGCTAGTCAGTGACCAATCACGTTTCAATGAATGTTGTTTTACAACCAATGACAGTCGTGTTTCACCTCGCTCTTTATCGATTTCTCTTTATCAGCTCCTGCTTTTGTGATAAAGAAAACTCCTCCATTTAACGTTCTGAACAGGTCAAAGCATTATTTTTCTGCAACAAATACATTGAATATAGCAAATAATGAACAGATTCCTTGATTTTACTGAGTTGTTTACTAAAAAAATAAATGAATAACCCGTAATGTTGATTATGATATATAGTTTGATGTGTTTCATTATTTCTCCACTTGGGTGCACTCTTACAATATTGCGATCTTATTTGGCAATAAATAATATGATCAAGCAGCAGTGAATGAACATAACCTCACATTTCTGATTTGTTTTCAAACATCGCCGTTTACATTAAATATATAAATATTTTAAAATAACTATAGTTAAACAATGATTTGTGAGTAAACAGCTTAATTTTATTCGTTAAATAGTCCTAACAAATACCACTTTTGATTTCCAAATTCTCTAGATAAATTCACTCCTCACTTCGTGAGTTGTGAATTTATCGATAATTTGGAAATCACTCGTGACATTACTTATGATAAAGTTATTATAGAATTTTGCAACAGTGGATGTGTGCCTTACGGGTGTGGCTGGCCGGATTAGAATTCCAGGTTCGAATCCTGGCGGGTGAGCAGGGATATTGGCTTGCTTATAGAGAAGTTATGCAGTAAAACAATGTTAGAATCCAAGGTCTAACAAAAGCTATCGGACTTGTCAGATGTAAAAGTTGTTCATAACTAACTCACTAGACTATCTAACCCATAGGTTCATGGCCGCATGGACATAAGCTCTGCTGATGTTTACCAATCATTTCCTGTATAATCTACTTCCCTCGAATCATGGATAATGTTATTCTCCCACCTCATTCTTTGTCTACCAGCTGGGCGTTTTCCTACAAGAAACTTCAATGTACGTCTTTCATTCCATATTCGTGCCACATGTTCTGCCCATCGCAGTCTATGAGACTTAACTGTTCTTATTATATCTGGTTTCCTATAAAGACCATGTAGTTCACTGTTATGCAGTCTTCTCCATTCACCTGTCTGTTCATCTCTTTTTCGTCCAAACATTTCCTTAAGAATTTTATTCCCAAATACTCGTAATCTCCTTTCCTCCCTTAAAGTAACAGTCCATGTTTCGCATCCATATAATATAACTGGTAGAATAATAGTTTTATATATTTTCAGTTTAACGTTTTTTGAAAGGAGTTGGGACATCAAGAGTCTCTGCAATGCATAATAGCATGCATTTCCAGAATTGAGCCTATGTTTAATTCCTTTGTGCATCTCATTCCTATTTGTGATTATTGTTCCTAGGTATTAGATTTTAGCCACTTCTTCAAAATTTCCCTGAATTGTCAATAGTTGTCACTTTCCATTATATAATGTAAAGTTGTTTATATTTGATACAATTCAGTGTTGAAATAAAATAGGGTATGAAATGGTATGAAATGACTTAGGACCTTAAATTAGGGATCTCATTAAATTAAAATATTAAAAATTAATGTTAAAAATGACTAAGAAAATTTTAACTTCTACTCTGGTTATTTTCTCGCAAATAATGAGTAATTACCATATATGCTATGATTGCAGTGAAAGACCTGCTCTCGGGCAGAATTACTATGGATGGACCGTATTGTTTGTGTGCAACAAACCTACAAGCACGTAAATTTATGTGATTACGCTCTGTATATGTCCAACGCTGTGGTCTCGGAGTAAATTCGTTGCCTCAGACCCAGCGGATCTGGGATCGATCCTTGGTCAGGACAAGTTTCCTGAATGAGATTTTCCACTCTGAAGGTCCAAATCGTCTTCCACACCATTTGGCGATCATATTCAACATATGTATAATCTACTTCCCTCAAACCATAGTTAATGTTATTCTCCCACCTCATTCTTGGTCTACCAACGGGGCGTTTTCTCTCTGGTTTTCCTACAAGAAGCTTCCACGCACCTATTTTCATTCCCCATTCGATTCACATGTCCTGCCCATCGCAGTCTACGAGACTTAACTGTTCTTATTATATCTGGCTTCCTATAAAGACCATGTAGTTCACTTCTATGTAGTCTTCTCCATTCACCTGTCTGTTCATCTCTCTTTGGTCCAAAATTTTCCCAAGAACTTTAATCTCAAATACTCGTAATCTCCTTTCCTCCCTTAAAGTAAGAGTCCATGTTTCACACCCATATAATATAACTGGTAGAATAATAGTTTTATATATTTTCAGTTTAACGTTTTTTGAAAGGAGTTGGGACATCAAGAGTCTCTGCAATACATAATAGCACGCATTTCCAGAATTGAGCCTATGTTTAATTTCTTTCTGCATCACATATGAAGTTGAACATTCAGTCTTGGTCGCCATTGCTGTAAGTACGGCAGAACGCACTATCGTGCAAAAAGATTATTAATCTAGGCCTGTGCTTTGTTTTGTAATGAAAGAAAAGATCCAGCACCAAGAAATGGCACAACGAGCGAGTTTATGATGGAAAGTTACGGCGTACAGGAAGTATGAGTTACTGGGTCAGATGCAATGAAATGGGCACAATTACAAAGATGTAGGGCAAGAAACAGCGAAAATGACAAGAATAGCGTTTCCATCAGAGAACCGACCCTTGCAAGCTGTGCTGCAGTAAATTACACTTTACGGACAGCTTCCCCTAATGACCTCGTGTCTTATTTTCCTAAATGACCTTTCAAACACACTCGCTCCTTATTTCGATCTTCTATTTACTTTTCATCAACTCCACTGGCATTGTACTATAACTCACTGGCACTATCGTACCCGTAGGTTCATGGCCGCGCGGACATAAGCTCTCCATACATCCCTATCCTGAGACGTTTTCGAATCATGCCCCGTATAATGTACTTCCCTCAAATCATGGTTAATGTTATTCTCCTACCTCATTCTTGGTGTACCAACTGGGCGTTTCCTTCGTGTTTTCCTATAAGAAGCTTCCATGCACGTCTTTTATTCCCCATTCGTGCCACATGTCCTACCCATCGCAGTCTATGAGACTTAAGTCTATTTATTATATCTGGCTTCCTATAAAGCCTATATAGCTCGCTATTATGTAGTCTTCTCCATTCACCTGTTTGTTCATCTGTTTTTGGGCCAGAAAATTGTCTAAGGACTTTATTCTGAAATACTCGTAATCTCCTTTCCTCCCTTAAAGTAAGAGTCCATGTTTCGCATCCATATAATATAACTGGTAGAATAACCGTTCTATATATTTTCAGTTTAACGTTATTTGAAAGGAGTTGGGACATCAAGAGTCTCTGCAATGCATAATAATACGCATTTCCAGAATTGAGCCTATGTTTAATTTCTTTGTATATCTCATTCCTATTTGTGATTATTGTTCTTAGATATTTGAATTCAGCCACTTCTTCAAAATTTCCCTAATTTGTCATCATTAGTTGTCCAATAACAGTAATAATAATAATAATAATAATAATAATAATAATATAATAATAATAATAATAATAATAATAATTTTTAATACAGAATTTTAATGTTCACACATCTTTCTGTGTCTAAAGTTTTATTTTTCTTCTCCACTCGTCTCTCTCCATCCAATCCATGTCCTCCAGTCCTCTTGCTCTGATTCCAGTTCTTATTTCCTTCATCCACGAGTTTCTAGGTCTTCCTCTCCTCCTTCTTCCAGGTGGACATCATTCCAATGTTATTCTGGATAATCTTTCTTCTTGCATTCGTCGTACGTGCCCATACCAATTTAATTGCTTATACCAATAATAATAATAATAATAATAATAATAATAATAATAATATAATGCAGAAAGTAAGCATAATTGCAACAACCAACTTTTAGCATTCAATAATAACGTGACATGTGTAAGCATTGCATGTCAGAACCTACCTTCAAGTTTCTTCCAGAGAAGCATTGTAACGTAGAAAAAGTGTCCAAAAATACCTGCCAGTGTTAAACTAAAATACTCGAAAACTCAGTACCAAATATCTAATTAAAGCTATACGAAAGTAATACAACCCCTGCATTTAAGTTTTTACATGTATTTAAAAAGGAAAAAGATTCGATATTTTAGAAACTTTAGAAATAGATAAATTAAAGGAAAAGAAGTTATTAAATTGTCAGTTATATTTAAATGATTCACTTCTGTTACAATTATGTGTTTTATATCATGTGCTTACCATCATCATCCTTGACGGATTAGGTCTTTGCCTGTTCCGATCCCACATCTGTTGAGCCCAGCGCAATTTGTTTACCTTTAGTTTAAATTGTATTGCTTACTTATTCTACCAGTTATATTATATGGGTGCGAAACATGGACTCTTACCTTAAGGGAGGAAAGGAGATTACAAGTATTTGAGAATAAAGTTCTTAGGGAAATTTTTGGACCAAAGAGAGATGAATAGACAGGTGAATGGAGAAGACTATATAACAATGAACTACATGGTCTTTATAGGAAGCCAGATATAATAAGAACAGTTAAGTCTCGTAGACTGCGATGGGCAGGACATGTTGCACGTATGGGGAATGAAAGACGTGCATGGAAGCTTCTTGTACGAAAGCCAGAAGGAAAACGCCCAGTCGGTAGATCAAGAATGAGGCGGGAGAATAACATTAACTATGATTTGAGGGAAGTAGATTATACAGGGAATGATTGGAGAGCATTAGCTCAGGATAGTGATGTATGGAGAGCTTATGTCTGGGCGGCCATGAACCTACGGGTTTGATAATGCCAGTGAGTAAGTAAGTAAGTTATATATCTATTTTTTACATAGTTGAGTTTAGACATAAATAGGAAATGTATTTGCATTTTTGACATTGGTCTGATGAAGATACAGTAATAATTAGTAATAGTATAAAGAAAAACAAAAATAAGACAATAATAATACACTTACATAAAGAAAACACAATAATATTACAGTTACATAATAATACAATAACATTATACATTAATTAAGTTATGTATAATTATTAAGAATTAATGGTATTGCATTTTGATAACATGTATTTATTCATGAATGAGTGTTGTTCTTATTTTCGCGTTTTGTCCAGAAATTTACCCAAGTTTACCCAATTTTCTGGATTTACCATTAACTCATAGCATGCCAATCTTTCACGATTTGAATTGAGAAATCTTTCCGGTAATAACTGAAGTCTCTAATATTCTAAATCATTACATTTTCTTAATATATGTAACTCGTCTTCAAAGCTCCCGCACATTGGACATATTCGCATATCGTGATCGTCGCTAATTTTTAAAAATTTCCATGCCCCTAGCCTAAACCAAGCAAGCCCTGATCTCTCTTTAAATCGGTATGGCTAACCAGCAGTATCCCCTAGGTTATGTCTTTAATTATTGCTCCACTAGGATATATTCTTATAATATTATAATCCTATTTGGCAATAAATAATATGATCAAGTTGCAGTGATGAACAAATGAAACAAACATTTTTCATTTGTTATCAAACATCGCTGTTTACATTAACTATATAAATATTTTAAAATAACTATATTTAAATAATGATTTGCTAGAAAACAGCTTAATTTTATTCGTTAAATAGTCCTAACAAATGCCACTCTTGATTTCCAAATTCTCTAGATATAACTCTTCAATTTATCAACGATTTGGAAATCACTCGTGACATTACTTATAATAAAATCATTGCTTAAATAATTTTCAGTGCGTTAAAGAAAATTAAGTTTGTTCTTTGATATGAGGAACATCTTGTAGCTGGCGGAGATGAGATGCGATCAAAGATTGGGACAGAGCGTGGAGATGTATTTGCTTTGGTGATCGTCTACTACGAGAGGAAAGTCTATCGAATCAAATCCTAGCGACAGCTTGGATCGAACTGAACAGAACTGCGAGAACATCTCTCATCCAATTTTAGTGTTAGCGTCGCCTGCCCTAAGTAACAAATGTCACAAGATTGTCTTCTCTTAAAAGGAATTCAACTAACCCCTCCTTTTCTCATTTTAATTCTTAAAACTTTTGGTCTTCAACGTTCCAATTATTCGGTCTCTATTTCTCAATCTTTAATTCATTCTCTTCTCGATTCCATTTTATATAAAATTAAGTCGATTACTTTGATTCAGTTGAACAAACAGGCAACTGCATTTATAAAGACTCCCTCTTATATGAATTCAATTGGTTCTCTGTTTCCAATAAGTAAATTCTCATGTTATACAGAGTGCTCATAAAGTCCCAGTATATTTTCGGGATAACGTAGTCCAAATAAAGAAAAAAGTTATAATTACAACAGAAACAATATGAAATTATTATGACATTTCATGGGAAGGACCCCATACAAAGTAAAATCTGTCTTCAGAATAAAATTTTAGAGAGATCTAATCATAAGTAATGTCACGAGTGATTTCCAAATTATCGCTAAATTCGCGACTCACGAAGTGAGGAGTGAATTTATCTAGAGAATTTGGAAATCAAGAGTGGCATTTGTTAGGACTATTTAACGAATAAAATTAAGCTGTTTACTCGCAAATCATTGTTTAACTATAGTTATTTTAAAATATTTATATATTTAATGTAAACAGCGATGTTTGAAAACAAATGAAAAACGTTTCTTATGCTTCGTCATCACTGCAACCAGATCATATTATTTATTGCCAAATGATCGCAATGTTGTAAGAATGCACCCTAGTGGAGACATTTATAACCAACATTATTGGTATTAACAAGCGAATGATGACATATCAAGAGCTTCAGGACATTTGAATACTACTACTACTATAAAGGTATTAATTAATTTCTGATGTCTTATGATGTAAATATGTCAATTATATTTGTCATTTCCTGGAAAATAATTCGTTTAAGAAAGTGCAAACAGTGTTTTTTTGTGGTACAATCAATTGTTACAAATGTTTTATATTATCTCTCGTATGCGCTTTCTGTTGACATCCATGCACTATATATACAATCTGGTAGCCGTATTTCTTACAGAGTCAGTCACCGCAAAATAATGTTATGACCAATTCAGAATGTTAAAAAGGAGATGCTTTCTTTATTATGATAAACTTTAGTTGGTAAATTTTAGGCGAAACTCGACTGTGATTGGTTGTAAATAAAAAATCGTTGAAATGTGATTGGTCATTGACTCCGATTTGGGGCATGAGTTAAATAGTTAATTTAAATATCTTGGATGTTATCTCTCTATCTGGGATGAAAAGGATATCCCTGAAAAAATTACTAGTTATAATAAAAATTTGGGAATTTTTAATCAAGTTATGAAACCATCCCTTGTACAAAAAAACACCAGATTACATTTATATAACACTTTGGCTAGACCAGTGTTGACCTATGGTAGTGAAGCATGGACACTAAAAAGACAACATGAAAGCAGAATAATGGCTTGTGAAATGAGATTCATGCGCAGAACAGCGGGTTACACCAGATGGGATCGGAAAAGGAACACCGATATCTTAAAAGAATTGAGGACTACGCCAATTTTGGAATACATTAAACAGTACCAACTAAATTGGAAACACCATCTTGAAAGAATGAGTTCAAATCGGATCCCCAAAGCTGTTTATAATTATATACCGTCCTATGAACGCTGGAGGGAAAATTTTCTATAGGATCGTAACAGGCCTTGGTGTTTTCAAAATAATAAATAGTAGTAAAATAATAACATATTTGATGGAAATTTTTGCGTTCATTATAAACAACTGACTAACGTTATATGTAGTTAATGTCATTATGAATTTCAATATGTAAAACGTACGTTTGTGAAGTGTTTTACAGAATTTCGGAAATTGAAAACCTCGCTATCGCTCGGTTTTTAAACATTTCCTCTCTTCTGCAAAAACCACTTCCAAAGCTTGCATCGTAATATACTATTAGAACAAGAAAACAAATTTTGGATCAATTTCACCAACAGAGGTAACTGTATTACGCCAGTTTTCCCCGTGTATAATGCATAACTTAAACTGGCGTAGTACAGTTACCTCTGTTGGTGAAACCGATCCTTAATGTGATGAGACTATAACATCAGTTCAGTCATATGAACGTTAAAAAATAGCGTTCATAACTCATGAGTTGTTGAAAATGACCGACAATTTTTTAAGTCTCACTTAAGGAGAGTTATGATAGAACGGTCTCCAGTTAGCCACAAGAATAATGATCGCATTAAGTTGGCAGCAGTGTGGGGGAGTTTAGTGACACCTCAAATTAATCCATGACTACATGCTTTTAATATGTATCAGGAATGTGAACATATTAGTAATTGTTTGTTTCCATTATTTTATCACCTCTGTCAACACTATTATGTAACTTACACGATGCGAAACAGTTTCATTATAAATTAATGTAATATAGAATTATTACATATTCCTGAGATAAAAACAATATTGTGCTTTGAAGGATTTCTATAAATTGCATTACTAGCTATAGAGAAGTCAAGATATCAGAGATGAACTACAAATCTATAATATAAACGAGAAAATACACACAAATAAACGTAATTGATTTGAACATATAGAAAGAATGCCAAATAATCGTTTATCAAAACAGCTGCTTCATTATAGGCCTCTAGGCCGAAGAAATGTAGGAAGACCAAAACGTTGTTGGAAGGGCGACCTGCGCCTGCGGCATGTAGTGCGCCGGGGGCGGAACGGGCCAACAGGTCCATACCTTGAAGATGATGATTTGGAAGGGCGACCTGCGCCTGCGGCATGTAGTGCACCGGGGAGCGGAACGGGCCAACAGGTCCATACCTTGAAGATGATGATTTGGAAGGGCGACCTGCGCCGGGGGCGGAACGGGCCAACAGGTCCATACCTTGAAGATGATGATTTGGAAGGGCGACCTGCGCCTGCGGCATGTAGTGCACCGGGGAGCGGAACGGGCCAACAGGTCCATACCTTGAAGATGATGATTTGGAAGGGCGACCTGCGCCTGCGGCATGTAGTGCGCCGGGGGCGGAACGGGCCAACAGGTCGATACCTTGAAGATGATGATTTGGAAGGGCGACCTGCGCCTGCGGCATGTAGTGCGCCGGGGGCGGAACGGGCCAACAGGTCGATACCTTGAAGATGATGATTTGGAAGGGCGACCTGCGCCTGCGGCATGTAGTGCGCCGGGGGCGGAACGGGCCAACAGGTCCATACCTTGAAGATGATGATTTGGAAGGGCGACCTGCGCCTGCGGCATGTAGTGCACCGGGGAGCGGAACGGGCCAACAGGTCCATACCTTGAAGATGATGATTTGGAAGGGCGACCTGCGCCTGCGGCATGTAGTGCGCCGGGGGCGGAACGGGCCAACAGGTCCATACCTTGAAGATGATGATTTGGAAGGGCGACCTGCGCCTGCGGCATGTAGTGCGCCGGGGGCGGAACGGGCCAACAGGTCCATACCTTGAAGATGATGATTTGGAAAGGGCGACCTGCGCCTGCGGCATGTAGTGCGCCGGGGGCGGAACGGGCCAACAGGTCCATACCTTGAAGATGATGATTTGGAAGGGCGACCTGCGCCTGCGGCATGTAGTGCACCGGGGGCGGAACGGGCCAACAGGTCCATACCTTGAAGATGATGATTTGGAAGGGCGACCTGCGCCTGCGGCATGTAGTGCGCCGGGGGCGGAACGGGCCAACAGGTCCATACCTTGAAGATGATGATTTGGAAGGGCGACCTGCGCCTGCGGCATGTAGTGCGCCGGGAGCGGAACGGGCCAACAGGTCCATACCTTGAAGATGATGATTTGGAAGGGCGACCTGCGCCTGCGGCATGTAGTGCACCGGGGGCGGAACGGGCCAACAGGTCCATACCTTGAAGATGATGATTTGGAAGGGCGACCTGCGCCTGCGGCATGTAGTGCGCCGGGGGCGGAACGGGCCAACAGGTCCATACCTTGAAGATGATGATTTGGAAGGGCGACCTGCGCTGCGGCATGTAGTGCGCCGGGGGCGGAACGGACCAACAGGTCCATACCTTGAAGATGATGATTTGGAAGGGCGACCTGCGCCTGCGGCATGTAGTGCGCCGGGGGCGGAACGGGCCAACAGGTCCATACCTTGAAGATGATGATTTGGAAGGGCGACCTGCGCCTGCGGCATGTAGTGCGCCGGGGGCGGAACGGGCCAACAGGTCCATACCTTGAAGATGATGATTTGGAAGGGCGACCTGCGCCTGCGGCATGTAGTGCGCCGGGGGCGGAACGGACCAACAGGTCCATACCTTGAAGATGATGATTTGGAAGGGCGACCTGCGCCTGCGGCATGTAGTGCGCCGGGGGCGGAACGGGCCAACAGGTCCATACCTTGAAGATGATGATTTGGAAGGGCGACCTGCGCCTGCGGCATGTAGTGCGCCGGGGGCGGAACGGACCAACAGGTCCATACCTTGAAGATGATGATTTGGAAGGGCGACCTTGCGCCTGCGGCATGTAGTGCGCCGGGGGCGGAACGGGCCAACAGGTCCATACCTTGAAGATGATGATTTGGAAGGGCGACCTGCGCCTGCGGCATGTAGTGCGCCGGGGGCGGAACGGACCAACAGGTCCATACCTTGAAGATGATGATTTGGAAGGGCGACCTGCGCCTGCGGCATGTAGTGCGCCGGGGGCGGAACGGACCAAAGGTCCATACCTTGAAGATGATGATTTGGAAGGGCGACCTGCGCCTGCGGCATGTAGTGCGCGCGGGGCGGAACGGGCCAACAGGTCCATACCTTGAAGATGATGATTTGGAAGGGCGACCTGCGCCTGCGGCATGTAGTGCGCCGGGGGCGGAACGGGCCAACAGGTCCATACCTTGAAGATGATGATTTGGAAGGGCGACCTGCGCCTGCGGCATGTAGTGCGCCGGGGGCGGAACGGGCCAACAGGTCCATACCTTGAAGATGATGATTTGGAAGGGCGACCTGCGCCTGCGGCATGTAGTGCGCCGGGGCGGAACGGGCCAACAGGTCCATACCTTGAAGATGATGATTTGGAAGGGCGACCTGCGCTGCGGCATGTAGTGCGCCGGGGGCGGAACGGGCCAACAGGTCCATACCTTGAAGATGATGATTTGGAAGGGCGACCTGCGCCTGCGGCATGTAGTGCGCCGGGGGCGGAACGGGCCAACAGGTCCATACCTTGAAGATGATGATTTGGAAGGGCGACCTGCGCCTGCGGCATGTAGTGCGCCGGGGGCGGAACGGGCCAACAGGTCGATACCTTGAAGATGATGATTTGGAAGGGCGACCTGCGCCTGCGGCATGTAGTGCACCGGGGCGGAAGGGCCAACAGGTCGATACCTTGAAGATGATGATTTGGGAAGGGCGACCTGCGCCTGCGGCATGTAGTGCACCGGGGAGCGGAACGGGCCAACAGGTCGATACCTTGAAGATGATGATTTGGAAGGGCGACCTGCGCCTGCGGCATGTAGTGCACCGGGGGCGGAACGGGCCAACAGGTCGATACCTTGAAGATGATGATTTGGAAGGGCGACCTGCGCCTGCGGCATGTAGTGCACCGGGGGCGGAACGGGCCAACAGGTCCATACCTTGAAGATGATGATTTGGAAGGGCGACCTGCGCCTGCGGCATGTAGTGCGCCGGGGGCGGAACGGGCCAACAGGTCCATACCTTGAAGATGATGATTTGGAAGGGCGACCTGCGCCTGCGGCATGTAGTGCGCCGGGGGCGGAACGGGCCAACAGGTCCATACCTTGAAGATGATGATTTGGAAGGGCGACCTGCGCCTGCGGCATGTAGTGCACCGGGGGCGGAACGGGCCAACAGGTCCATACCTTGAAGATGATGATTTGGAAGGGCGACCTGCGCCTGCGGCATGTAGTGCGCCGGGGGCGGAACGGGCCAACAGGTCGATACCTTGAAGATGATGATTTGGAAGGGCGACCTGCGCCTGCGGCATGTAGTGCACCGGGGGCGGAACGGGCCAACAGGTCGATACCTTGAAGATGATGATTTGGAAGGGCGACCTGCGCCTGCGGCATGTAGTGCACCGGGGGCGGAACGGGCCAACAGGTCCATACCTTGAAGATGATGATTTGGAAGGGCGACCTGCGCCTGCGGCATGTAGTGCGCCGGGGGCGGAACGGGCCAACAGGTCCATACCTTGAAGATGATGATTTGGAAGGGCGACCTGCGCCTGCGGCATGTAGTGCACCGGGGGCGGAACGGGCCAACAGGTCCATACCTTGAAGATGATGATTTGGAAGGGCGACCTGCGCCTGCGGCATGTAGTGCACCGGGGGCGGAACGGGCCAACAGGTCCATACCTTGAAGATGATGATTTGGAAGGGCGACCTGCGCCTGCGGCATGTAGTGCACCGGGGGCGGAACGGACCAACAGGTCCATACCTTGAAGATGATGATTTGGAAGGGCGACCTGCGCCTGCGGCATGTAGTGCACCGGGGAGCGGAACGGGCCAACAGGTCCATACCTTGAAGATGATGATTTGGAAGGGCGACCTGCGCCTGCGGCATGTAGTGCGCCGGGGGCGGAACGGGCCAACAGGTCCATACCTTGAAGATGATGATTTGGAAGGGCGACCTGCGCCTGCGGCATGTAGTGCGCCGGGAGCGGAACGGGCCAACAGGTCCATACCTTGAAGATGATGATTTGGAAGGGCGACCTGCGCCTGCGGCATGTAGTGCACCGGGGAGCGGAACGGGCCAACAGGTCCATACCTTGAGATGATGATTTGGAAGGGCGACCTGCGCCTGCGGCATGTAGTGCGCCGGGGGCGGAACGGGCCAACAGGTCCATACCTTGAAGATGATGATTTGGAAGGGCGACCTGCGCCTGCGGCATGTAGTGCGCCGGGAGCGGAACGGGCCAACAGGTCCATACCTTGAAGATGATGATTTGGAAGGGCGACCTGCGCCTGCGGCATGTAGTGCACCGGGGAGCGGAACGGGCCAACAGGTCCATACCTTGAAGATGATGATTTGGAAGGGCGACCTGCGCCTGCGGCATGTAGTGCGCCGGGGGCGGAACGGGCCAACAGGTCCATACCTTGAAGATGATGATTTGGAAGGGCGACCTGCGCCTGCGGCATGTAGTGCGCCGGGGGCGGAACGGGCCAACAGGTCCATACCTTGAAGATGATGATTTGGAAGGGCGACCTGCGCCTGCGGCATGTAGTGCGCCGGGGGCGGAACGGACCTTGAAGATGATGATGATGATGACTAAAGAGCTATTAACCCACTGGTTGCAGGTTTAAATGCGCATCTCCCCGGAAACCGGATTTAAGTTAGTGTAAATTATATTGTCTATTTTCAGACTTTCAAAACAAACAAAAGATAACGGTACATGAGATCAAACTAAGGGTGAAGGTCAAAACACATTCCTCTACTATTCATTAATGTTAACGTGTTCAATAGTGTCAGTTAGTTAGTTAGATATAAGTTGAAAAATGAACTGTAAACTGGTTTTTAGGTTAGTTTGGGGTAGAAATGAGAGTTGCATAAGTTATGCTTCATTAACGATAATAGTTAGCGAAGTTATAGGTTATCTGAAGTAAAGCGCGAAGGTTGGCAATTTGTCTTGTGCCAAACAAAAGAAGGTCGGAGTATGTCGGAGAGTAGATTGCACTTCTCATTTGAACAACAATGCCCAACTTCCACCGTCTGTACAAGGCTGTTCACTTAAGTTGATATAGCAAGTCATGCATGCACAGTGTCATAAAAGCAACTCGTGAAAAATTATAACAATACTCCACACAGACACTGCAAATTAATAATGATATTGCACAGAGCGTCTCAAATCCATGTAGACACTCTTTGAAACGTTATTTCTCAGCTATGAAATGAGACAGAATCACAATTTCTGTTGTGTGTGATCCAGAAGGCACTGGAGAAGTACAGCAACACGTTCATCGTTCTTCATGTGTTTAAAAACAAAAATGGCGGTGTAATTATCATAAGCAATGCCACGAGTGATTTCCAAATTATCGATAAATTCACGACTCACGATGTGAGGAGTGAATTTATCTAGAGAATTTGGAAATCAAGAGTGGCATTTATTAGAACTATTTAACGAATAAAATTAAGCTGCTTACTCACAAATCATTATTTAACTATAGTTATTTTAAAATATTTATATATTTAATGTAAACGGCGATGTTTGAAAACAAATGAGAAACGATTGGTACGCTTCATTTGCTTCTTTTGTCCATCACTGCAACCAGATCATATTATTTATTGGCAAAGGAACGCAATATCAGGGATTACTTCCTTTGATCTATGCACAATATTGTAAGAATGCACTCTAGTGGAGAAAAAATGAAACACATCAAACTTTATATTAATTCATTTCTGATGTCCTATGATGTAAATATGACAATTATATTTTTTTTCTGGAATGTTATTACCTGGGTAAAGAATACATTTAAGAAAGTGCAAACAGTGGTTTCTTTCTTTCTTTTTTTTTTTTGGTGGTAGAATCAATCGCTATAAATGTTTTTATATTAACTCTCGCATGTGCTTTGTGTTGACATTCATCATGCACTATATATACAATCTGGTAACCGTATTTCTTAGAGAGTCAGTCACTGCAAAATAATGCTATAACCTATTCAGAATGTTAAAAAGGAGGTGCTTTCTTCATTATGATAAACTTTAGTTGGTAAATTCTAGGCGAAACACGACTGTGGTTGGTTGTAAATAAAAAATCATTGAAACGTGATTGGTCATTGACTCCCATTTGGGGCACGAGTTAAATAGTCATTCGTTGAACGTAAGTGGTTACTGAAGCCTTATTGGAAAAGTGGAGAATGATGTTGACGTTGGAGGGTTGAATTTAGGACACCACCACCATCAAGGGTAACAATAACCAGAATCCGAGATAAGTTTCAAGTCGATGGAACGGTGCAAGATGTGTTGAAAGGTCGGTGCGGAAGAAAGAGAAGTTCCACTGATAACGAGAGTGCTGATGCAGTCATGTAAGTTATTGCACGATCCCCAAATAGTCATTGAGGCAGTTCTCGTGAGATTGGTGTCGATAAATCCAGTGCTCATCGAATTTTACGAGCTCGAAAATGGAAGCCGTTTATTCCAATACTCCTTCATGCACTTAATGAGGACGACCCAGATGCAATTTTGTGAGTGGTTCCTGCACAAGTGTGACGAAAGAAATTACTTACAAGTCTTAATTGTTTGGTCAAATGGAAACCACATTTAAAAATAATGCCACAATTAATCGGCATAATTTGTTTAACGAACAACCAATTTTGTTGAAGAAAAGGCCATCAATCTTTTAGGAGTAGCAGTATGATGTGGTAAGTTTTCCAGAGGATTAATTGGGGTCATGATTCTTCGAAGAGACTGTCACGGATCAAATGTTGGAAGACATGATTCAATGTATTAATGATCTCTTTGAGAATTAAAATGAGGGTTACTTCCAACAAGATGGGGTTCCACCTCACTTTCATACCTACGTGAGAATTTTCAATCACACATTCTATCAGACACGGATAGGACGACGATGAACTGATGGGGTTCCCTCCACGATATCCCGATTTAACCCCTCTGCAATGCCTCCTCCTGTCTCTAATATCCCTCAAAAAATGTAAAGAACTCTTGAAACACCCTGTATAGCTTCAGCTGTTTCTTCAGCCCACAGCTTGTGTTAACAATGTAATAATTTCCTCATAGCTATTTTCAGCTCCAGGGTTAAAAAAATCAACAGATAAGTGAAACAGTATGAAATTTCATACTGAAAAGAAGAATAAAGCAAATAAAAATAAATAATAGCAAAAAAGATAAACGGTTACAATATTTCAGTTACGTTCTTTGTAATCTCGCTTGTTTTATTATCTTTATTTGTTCAATCTCCGATGTTTTCATCAGTGCTTTTTTTTTTCGCCGATAAATTATTAACAACTGACGATCAAGTGAAACAAAGAAGATGTTGTAGAAACAGAAGTTTTATTGCGTTTGTTTGATGATACGGAGACTTTGTTTATAGTGGATGCAATTTAACAGAAAAGTTATTTTCATGCGCCACTGAACATTGTCTGTAACTAATTTCAGTTTGCTTACAGTTCTAGCAAATTCCTTTCCCTCGTGCCATCGCAAATTCCATTCAACTTTCAACATATTTTACACATTGTTTCAAAATATCAAGCGCGTATACATGGTTCAGTAGTTTTTTTTCATGCAACATTTGGTCTTCATTGATAAATGTCTAAATGTAATTATAATTGAGTCTAGGACTAAGGACTCTCCTGGCGCACCACTATCATTATCACCACCCTTAATATCATCGGGGCAGAGTAATCCCGCATTCCAGGCGTCGCAACCTCAGGCGTGTCTTACAATCGTGCCAATACCAGGAGAGAACACCACAAATACAGAATTCACTACACGGGATACTGAATAAAAATACTCTGTTTTATTAACATTGGATAATTCTTATTTTATTTTATTTTTTATATACATTAATTATTTACCGCCAACTATGCTAAGACAAAAAAGCATGTAAGAATGACGCGATATTTTGATTATGTAAGTTCTAAGATAAGAACTTAATATAATTAGGGTCGAATCTTTGAACGCATTAGACCGTAAAAGGCGTTCTCTGCTGAGAAAATTGTATCCTAATACGATTTAGCTTACTCAGAAATCTATTCATGCGATAATAATTGTTGAAATTCGTAAGCTACCTGACGAGGTAACTTAAGATCATAGCTTAAGATAGAAACTTATCGTGAGAATCCCGAAGGGAACCGATGGGAACCGATGGGAACCGATGGTAACCGATGTAGTTTGAAACCTTGCCGCTTTATTCAAGATATCGGACCTTGAAGACTTGGATCATGTTTTCGGTATACGCGGAGAAGAGTAATTTGATAGAGTCTACCAAAGAATTCAACTGGAAGAACAGGAGAATCGGCGTAATATTGCGCGACGTAGATGTCGTTGTATACGGTATTATTTGCGGGACGCAAGCGTAAATGCGTTCCTCTAGCAGACAAAAATAACGGAAGTGGTTTTATCGCTGAGAATTCTGGATAATTTCTTGCCAATATTACGAAAACGACGACTTTCATGCATGACCAGGTAGTGGGTCGCTAATTCGATCTTTGCACTTGCTCACGGTGAGTCAGCTCACCGGTGATTGGAAGTAATTTGAGTAGACTAATGTATTTGCATGCAGCCCTTAATCTCTGTGAAAGAATAAAATACTATCAAAATGCTTACCTTCAGCACGTATTACGAATGAATGAACAGCGCATACCAAGGAGAATGTATAATTATAAACCTAAAGTGAGAAGAATGTTGGGAAGACCATTGAAGAGATGGAAGGACCAATTCGACCTATAATGAGATCGGAACAGGTCATTGGGCTTAATCCTTATTGTTGATGATGATGAAATTCTAAATTATTTCAAAAGAACTTTAGTGTAGGAAGGACTTATAGTACATGTATTACGCAATTAAATGCAAGTAGTATAAAAATAATTCAAATAAATGTATATAAAAAATCAAATAAAATAAGAATTATCCAGACATTGCAGCGGGACTTGAACCCTTAACCACGCGATCTGCTACCAAAGATTACACCGCGTGTTGGTGCTGGATCAAACCAATATTGTTGATAAATATTTTGAATAGAAAACAGACTGCTCAAATTAAGATATCTTTGCCCGGGCCCATAAAAGACAAAGATTAATCCAACTTTCCTTAATAAATTATCAAACATGTAATGTGCAGTAAGCTACAAGCTATAATCGTGGAAGCTTTAAGGAAAGAGGAACTCACACACGCTTCAGTAAGCTGTGGAGTTTTACCTTAATATCTGACATAGGCTAGCTACTAAATAAATTGGCAAAAAAGTACTTAAAATAGACAACTAAAGTTTAATGCGAGTCAAAAAGATAGTCAGATATAACATTGAAAATAAATGAATAAATAATTAATTTGACAAAGAAAATAATGCTATCATTCATCGTGTATACAAAAAAAAATATTAAGAAACATACATACATACATAGTTACATACACACCAGTCCAGCCTAGGGTTGGGGTACGCGGTCCTTGCGGCCCCACCCTGGCCTAAAGGACTAATAAAGCAAACTAGCTCTTCTGAGCTATATTGACCAGACTCCGACAACTGAACAGATGATGATCTGATGTTAGAAAACACAGCTCTTTATGAGAGTTCACAAGGAGAGGGGAGAATGCGCGATAGCCCACGGCGCGTACTAGGAAAGGAGGGGGTAGGTAGGAGAGAATTTGGCACTGTTCACAAAGATCAGACACGAAATGGAGACGCGATGACGTATAGGTTGCGCAGTATGACGTAATCCCTGTATCGAAATCTTGATTTCGGTACAACATAATGTGAAATAAGTGTATGCATACTAACAGAATTGATTTTTTAAAAAGCCCTTTAACCTCTTGTAACGTATAATTAAGTTCTGTAACGTTGTGATTCAATGTTTCCTTTCTGAGAGAAGCCATGACCTTCAAGAAGCTCATTAGAGGAATCTTTGATTCCTGTCTTGAAGTAGACCTCAACTCTAGCACTAAGTATTCCTTATGAAATAAGATCAACTTTGGTTTTATTGGTGTTTTTTTTCGTGGCAGTTCTTTGTGTCGTACTTACAAGTAATGACGACAATTATTGAAAGTTCAATTTCCAAAATGTTGGGGTTGCCAACCTATAAATAACAAAATAACTACACTGTAACATTACAAATTACCTAGCTAGTGCGGGAAGTAAAACCACCGCCATTTATGTTTACTACATACAATGTATATACAAAATATATCCAAAAGGTAGTGTTAATATACATTATATGAAACAAATCACTGCATTTTAAATGAACCCAACTTTATTTGAAACAGTATAAAACAATAAATTCGTACTTGCCGCCATTTTATGACTGATTGGTGCCACGGCCTACTGTAGTGTCAACTAAATTATTGTCCACACTGTTAACATTAATCAGCTGTTTATAATGAACGCAAATATTTCCAACAAATATGTTATTATTTTACTATTATCCATTATTTTGAAAACACCATCTTGCAAAAGTCCACCACTGTGATCTCGAGATAGCGTGTTGCCTTGTCACGCAGCGGGCCCGGATTCGAGCCCTAGTCGGGGCAGTTTTTCTGGGTGAGGTTTTTATCGGGGGTTTTCCTCACCTGCAAGACAAATGTCAGGAAAACTTTAAGGCCCAAACGGTCTCCGAAATCATATGGCCATCATCAGCATCATCCTTATCATTATCAACATCATCCTTCACCGCTGTGGAAAGCAACAGGAAGCTACCACACCTACAATTCCCTAGCAAAGCTGCAAAGCATAGCATGAAAATGCTATGATTGCAGTGAAAGACCTGTCCTCGGGCAGAATTACTATAGATGGATCTTGCAAAAAAATAATGTACAACGCAAGTTTGTGAAGTGTCTTACAGAACCGACGAAATGATTAAAAACCGAGTGATAGCGAGATTTTTAATAATTTTCTCGCTTCTGTAAAAACTACTTCACAACCTCACATTGTAATGTACTATTGTATCGGTGAAATAATCATTACATCTGCCGAGTTTGTAACCGGGAACTCCGGGTTCGTAGCTGGTGGTGGCAGTTAGGATGCTATAGGCACCAACACTTTCTGATATTTCTTTCGTGAAATTAATAGCTACTATAATATTTTGGAGAGTGTCCACCGCTGTGGTCTCGGGGTAGCGTGCTGCCTTGGCACGCATCGGGCCCGGGTTCGATGGATCGTTTTTCTGGGTGAGATTTTTATCGGGGTTTTTCGTCACCTGTAAGACAATAATTGTCAGGAAAACTTTAAGGCCCAAACGGTCCACAAAATCATATGGCCATCGCAATCATCATCATTCATATTCATCTTAGATTAAGCTTAGGATTAGGGACTCTCCTGGCGCACCACTATCATCATCATCACCCATCATATCATCGGGGTAACGTAACACCGCCTTCCAGGCGCCCCAACCTCAGAAGTGGGTTACAAGTACGCCATTCCAGGAGAGAAACCAGGAATGTCGAAAGACAAACTTGGGACATTTGAAAAAAAAAATATTTTGGAGAGTTCATCTGTTTCCATTAATAAATGTGAATATCATTCATTGTGTAATTAGTAATTACGTTATCAAATTTAATCAAATTCCAATCAATTAATTGAGGATGTAATGGAATTGGATCCCCTGTGCTCGTGATAGCAGACACAATGGCAGTCTGTGTAATGATCGATATTTTCCTGCCGACGTATGGCGACGAAACAGGTGCTTCCACTGTTACAACAAGAGGGGCTTACCTTACACTAAACCCTTAATAGAAGGAAAATCTACGTTTAGCATAGGGTGTCTAAAAATGCTTCTAAATATTTTTGTTGCGAGGTATTGAGACATAGGCCACTCTTGACGAGAAGCACTTCACTCGCGATCAACAACTGCACGACAAACCCTACACCAGAGTTCCGATAAAACAAGGATCTACAGAGTTGAATTGCTCTACTGTTCAGACAGTTAGCATATTAGCGATGACACGGACGTCTTGGAGGGCCCTGCTTGTTTTTCTTTTTTTTAATGTTGGTATTGCGTCAAGGTTTTAAGCAAAGATCAATAAGTAGGATATCAATACAGTAATTAAAACACATAAAACAATACTGAAACCAAGAGTTACGTTTCGAAAATACAAACCTAAAGGCACCCGAGATGTGGGCGGACCTAGAAAGAGATGAGCTGTAGTCGGAACGGGTCAACAGACCTAATCCATCAATGCAGATGATGATGAGTTATGTTTCGAAACGAATCATAGACATTATCATAAGTAATGCCACGAGTGATTTCCAAATTATCGATAAATTCACGACTCACGAAGTGAGGAGTGAATTTTTCTAGAGAATTTGGAAATCAAGAGTGGCATTTGTTAGGACTATTTAACGAATAAAATTAAGCTGTTTACTCACAAATCATTATTTAACTATAGTTATTTTAACATTTTTATATATTAATGTAAACGGCGATGTTTGACAATAAATGAGAAACGATAGGTACGCTTCATCTGCTTCTTTTGTTTATCACTGCAACCAGATCATACTATTTATTGTCAAAGGAACGCAATATTGTAAGAATGCTCTCTAGTGGAGAAAAAATTAAACACATCAAACTGTATATTAATTCATTTCTGATGTCGTATGATGTAAATATGACAATTATATTTTTCTGGATTGTTACCTGGGAAAAAATACATTTAAGAAAGTGAGAACAGTGGTTTCTTTTTTTGGTGGTATAATAGGGTAGGTAGGTGGGTGGGTGGGTAGGTAGGTGGGTGGGTGGGTAGGTAGGTGGGTGGGTGGGTAGGTAGGTGGTTGGTGGGTGGGTAGTAGGTGGGTGGGTGGGTAGGTAGGTGGGTTGGTAGGTAGGTGGGTGGGTAGGTGGTTG
Organism: Diploptera punctata; assembly: GCA_030220185.1. Taxonomy (NCBI): domain Eukaryota; kingdom Metazoa; phylum Arthropoda; class Insecta; order Blattodea; family Blaberidae; genus Diploptera; species Diploptera punctata. The sequence continues at coordinate 150,914 of JASPKZ010007504.1, forward strand.
GGTGGGAAGGTAGGGGGGTGGGTAGGAGGTGGGTGGGGTGGGGAGGTGGGGCGTGGTAGGGTGTGGCTAGGTAGGGTGGGTGGGGTGGGTGGTGGGGGGTGGGTAGGTAGGTGGGGGGGTGGGGGTGGGTGGGTAGGTAGGTGGGTTGGGTGGGGGGGTAGGTAGGTGGGTGGGTGGGTGGGTAGCGGTTAGGTGGGTGGGGTGCGTCGGTAGGTAGGTGGGGGGGGTGAGTAGAGTAGGTAGGTGGGTGGGTGAGTTAGGTAGGTAGGTGGGTGGAGAGTAGGTAGGTTAGGGGGGTGGGTGAGTGGTAGGTAAGGCTGCGGTGGGGGGAGGAGGGACCGGGAGGTTGGGAGTTGAGGTTGGGTGGGTTGGTGAGGTAGGTAGCGGGGTGGGTAGGCGGGTGAGGGAGGGTGGGGTAGGGGGGTGGGGGGGGAGGTGGGTGGGTGGGGGGTAGGTAGGATGGTAGGTTGGGGGTGGGTAGGTGGGTGAGTGGGTGGGTAGGTAGGTGGTGGGTGGGTAGGTAGGTAGGTGGGTGGTGGTGAGGTAGGTAGGGGGGGGGGTGGGTAGGTAGGTGGGTAGGTGGGGGGTGGGTGGGTAGGTAGGTGGGTGGGTGGGTGGGGAGTAGGTAGGTAGGATGGTGGGTAGGTGGGTAGCGTGGGTAGGGGGGTGGGTGGTAGGTAGGTAGGTAGGTAGGTGAGGTGGGGGGGTAGGGCGAGGTAGGTGGGTAGGTAGGTGGGTAGGGGCCGATGTGGGTAGGTGGGGAGTGGGTGGGTGGGGGGTAGGTAGGTGGGTGGGTGGGTGGTGGTAGGTAGGTGGGGGGTGGGGGGTAGGTAGGTGGGTGGGGGGGTGGGGAGGTAGGTGGGTAAGGGGGGGTGGCGGCGGTAGGGGGGTAGTGTGGGGGTGGGGGGGTGGGTGGGGCGGAGGGAGGTGGGTGGGTGGGTGGGTAGGGGGAGGGGGGTGGGGGGTGGGTTAGGTAGTGGGTGGGGGGTGAGGAGGTAGGGAGGGGGGTGGGGGGAGGAGGTAGGGAGGTGGGTGGTGAGGAGGGAGGGAGGGGGAGGGGGGGAGGGAGGGAGGGAGGGGGGGGGGCAGGTAGGTAGGGGGGGGGGGGGGTGGGTAGGGTAGGGGAGTTGGGGGGGCGGGGGGGGGAGTAGGGAGGTGGGTAGGGGGTGGGGGGGGGGTAGGGAGGGGGGGGGGGGGGGGTGGGTAGGTAGGAGGGGGGTAGGGGGGCGGGTAGGGGGGTGGATGGGTAGTAGGGAGGGGGGGGGGGGGGTGGGGGGGTAGGTAGGTAGGTGGGTAGGTGGGTAGGTGGCAGGAGAGGTAAGGAGGGGAGGGAGGTAGGTAGGGGGGGGGTGGGGAGGCAGGGGGTAGGTGCGGTGGGGGGAGGGGGGGTAGGTAGGTAGGTAGGGGGGTGGGTGGGGAGGAGTGGGAGAGGGGGTGGGTGGGTAGGGGGGCTAGGGGGTGGGTGGGGTGGGTCGGTGGGTGGTAGGTGGCGTGGGTGGGGAGTAGGTGGGTAGGGGTGGAGGGATGGTGGGTAGGTGGTGGGTGGTGGTAGGTAGGTGGGTGGGTGGGTAGGTAAGGTAGGTGGGTGGGTGTAGGAGGTGGGGTGGGGGTAGGTGGGGGGGAGGTGGGTGGGTAGGTAGGGGGTAGCGAGTGGGCGAGATATGTATAGGGCGTAGGTATACTTTAAAAGTCTTTAAAACAAGTGAAGAAAACAGAAAACGTACGTGTGATCCGTAGAAATGTATTGTTCTAAAAAAAATGATTTTGCATGTAGTAGGGTTATATATTAATCTACGTACAGATCGCTAGAAATCCGCGCACAAAAGAATGAGTTTTGAGGCATTCCGCGCGTCTTTATGATACGCCATAAAAGATGTAGTTCAGCTTCCGACTTTACCACATAACAATAGTTTTTCTTTTCACTTAGTTCTCTCATTGTAAAGAGAAAACTTAATTCTCGGTTTCAACCTCATTAATGACCTAATTGAAACTTTACAAACAAAATGTAAGTACTTTAATCAGTGGGCTTTTTATACAGTCTTAATCGAAAAATAGTCTTCCTCACTTTATCTATACATTCAGTTACTCTCATAGTCCCCGCTCGAGGTAGCGTGCTGCCAAGTCATGCAGCACCCGGTCGATCCCCGGTCGCGGCAGTTTTTTTTCTGGGTGAGGATTTATCGGGATTTTTCCTCACCGAAGGCAAATGTCAGGAAAACTTTAAGGCCAAACGGTCCCCGAATCTATGGCCTCATCGTCCTCAACACCGGTGTGGAAGCAACGGATGCTACCACACTACAATTCCTAGAAAGCTGCAAAGCATATCATTAAAATGCTATGATGCAGTGAAAGAACCTGCCCCGGGCGAATACTATGGTGGGACTCCAATAAAAAATCAGAATCTGAAAATAATTCATCCAGCCTAGTAATTTGCCCAGGCAGGTCTTTACTGCAACATCATTTCATGCGATGCTTTGCACGTTACTAGGGAATTATAGTGTCGTACTTCCCGTTGCTTCCCACCGTGAAGATGTGGTGAGGATGATGGCCATATGATTTCGGGGACCGTTGGGCCTGAATTTTCCTGGCCTTTGTCTTAATCAGGTGAGGAAAACCTCGATAAAAACCGCACCCAAAAAATGTCGATCGAACCCGGACCGCTGCGTGTCAGACAGCACGCGTACCCTCGAGACCACAGCTTGGACTCTCAAATTATTGAGTTTTTAGTCATAGTTATTTAGGAACGACTAAACTTTCTAGAATCTAAAATTTTATTTGATCCACTAGGCTTGAATATTCTTTTAAAGTGTAATAATTTCCCTTCCCTCGCCTCTCTCTGTCTCTCTCGGTCCTCAACTCTCTTCCTCTCTCTGTCTTTTCTCC